>JAODAL010019046.1:0-73073 GCA_025379985.1 Phyllomedusa bahiana
CTGGGGGCCCAAGGGCGCTGGTGAGGAGAAGGTGGTGTCCACAGTGTCAAATGCTGCAGAGAGATCCAAGAAAAGCAGCAATGAGTAGTTACCCTGAGATTTTGCAGTGAGGAGATCATTGGAGACTTTAATAAGGCATTTTCCCGTGGAGTGTAGGGGGCGGAAACTGATTGCAGCGGGTCAAGAAGAGAGTTAGCAGAGAGATAGCGGATTAGGCGAGAGTAGACCAAGCGTTCCAGGAGTTTAGAGATGAAGGGCAGGTTAGAGACTGGTCGGTAGTTATCAGCGCAGGATGGGTCCAGAGTGGGCTTTTTCAGTAAAGGGTTTATGATGGCGTGTTTGAAGGAAGATGGAAAGATCCCAGTGAAGAGAGAGAGGTTACAGATAGCAGTAAGGTGAGAGAGGACAGCTGGAGAGATAGACTGGACGAGGTGGGATGGAATGGGGTCACTAGAGCAGGTGGTGGGACGAGCAGACAGGAGAAGCCTGGACACTTCTTCTTCTGTCGTTGGGTCAAGGGCTGCGAGCAGATTAGAGGACGTGCGGGGAGGGACCAGATGGCTGCTGCTTGGAGTTTGAGATGAGATGTTTTGCCGGATTCTGTCAATTTTGTCTTTGAAGTGAGTGGCCAGGTCTTCAGCACAGAGGTCAGTGACCGGAGCCTGAGCTTTAGGCCTTAGGAGGGAGTGGAAGGTGTCAAGAGGCGTTAGGGTTGTTGTGTAGTGTGGAGATGAGGGAGGTGAAATTTTTTTGTTTGGATCCTCTCCCCCCTCGGCATCAAGGACTTGGCTTTTCCGGATCTCCTCTTTACCTCAACTGATCGGACTTTCAGCGTCTCTCATCTGCTCCACCTCCTCCCGCCGGCCGCTCTCTGTTGGTGTCCCAAGGGGTCTGTCCTGGGTCCACTACTCTTCTTTTATCTACACCCTTGGCCTCGGTCAGCTCATAGCCTCACATGGGTTTCATTCCCCCTGTAGCTGATGATAACCCAAACTCTACATCTCCGGCCCAGATGTCCCCCCTGCTCTCCCGGATCCTGACTGTCTGTCCTCCATTTCCTCCTTTTTCTCCTCCCGTCTCCTAAAACTAAACGTGGAGAAAACTGAATTTATTATCTTCCCATCGTCCCCCTCCATCCCTCCACCCAATCTCTGCTGCCGCCTCCACCTGAAAAATATCTCCCGAATCCGCTCATTTCTTAACTCTGGGAAAACACAAAAAATGCTGGTCCATGCCCCCGTCATTCTCCCCCCTAGACTATTGCAACATCCTTCTCAGTGGCCTCCAGCTAGCACCCTCGCTCCCTCCAAACCATCCTTAACTCTGCTGCCCCTCTTACTCCCCTTTTCCTCGCTACTCCTCTGCCTCTCCCCTCTGTCAAAACCCTTCACTGGCTTCCCCTTGCCCAGCGAATTCATTCAAGTACTAACCATGGGGCCTACAAGGGTCATGACCTTCCCTCCATACACCTCTCCCCTCCATACATCTCTGCCCTCCATACATCTCTGCCCTAATTTCCAAATATCTCCCCCCACGCACTCTCCGCTCCTCACAGGACCTTCGACTCTGATCTACCCGTATCAACTCCTCACACAACCGTCTCCAAGACTTCTCCCGTGCTTCCCCCACACTCTGGAACTCACTGCCCCAACACCTCAGACTCTTCCCCCTCTCTCACCGGCTTCAAACGTAACCTAAAAACCCATCTTTTCAGGAGCCTATAACCAACATTAACCGTGCTGCACTCCTCCGCCCCACAGACATGTCTGCCCCTCACCTCCTGTCTCTTCACCCTTCCCTGTAGATTGTAAGCCCTCGCGGGTAGGGACCTCTCTCCCTCTGGACCAGTTGTTAGTCACTTATTGTCACTTTGTAATTGTCTGACCAATGTTATTTATGTACCCGCCTGAAATGTACAGCGCCCTGGAATCAAGGGCGCTCCAAAATAAATGATAATGAAAATAATTCTGCAGCTGAGTATTAGGGGCTGTTCACACGGCTCAGGACACACACTGGTCGCTTTATCTTGCCACTATTTGTCCTTTTTTCGGGCCATGCACACGGCCACAGGGGGGCAGCTTTTCTCCCGCTTCACACAGACTTGTTCATATTCCGTCCGAAAATCTGATGGAAGAATGAAGATGTCCTATGTATTTCGGCTGCCGGCGGCAGGTCCGTGCACTGGGGACAGTGGGGAGTGGAGGCCGCTGCACGGATTTTCCATTAAGGTTCTTGTAAAAGTTTTGCAGCCGCTTTTGAAACCCTCGAAGAACCGCGCCGTGGGCACAACCTTAGAGTAGAAAACATCACGTAAGGTGCACACGTCCATATTGAGGAATACATGGGTGCGAGGCGCTTCTGAAGTAACTTCCTCCGTCCCCGGTGACGGTTCTGTAGCGGAGCTGCTGAATGTCCCTCGTCCTGGATTGTTCCTCACGTGTGTGCCAGTGGCGGATTATCCTGTGATAGTTGTGTTTGGAGTTGTGACGGTTCCCATTTACTGACAGGAAGCAGAGGTTCTGAGAATTACAATGTTGATCCTATCAGAGAATGATGACCCTGATGTGTGCAGGAGCGGACAGTGCGTTTCCAGAGTCCGTGACTTCTTGCCTTGATGGTAGCGCCCCCTGCAGGTGCTGTCGGCCAATCACTGCATCTTGTTGCTGTAGGAACGTTAAACAATATGAATCAATATTAGCGCTGGGTGACCCCGGGACGTCACCCGCCACAGCCGCTCCTTGTTTGTCTGATAACATTAGAATCTATTGTTAACTCGTCCAGGAGGAAACGCTCTGCTGTGACTTGTGCAATGCTCTGTGAGCCTCTCCCACACTGGACTGGGAGCTCTTACTGCACTGACACACTGTAACAGCCTTCAGCAGGACGAGGCAGAGACTGGTTTCTCAGTGGCTGGTAGTTGCTGTTTGACATCGTCATCTCGCTGGGTCTCATTGGCTGCTCTCCAGACTGTGGGGGTCATTATCTGAGGGGTCACTTACTTATTCACAGAAGGAAAAATGATGAATATTAAAGGGGTCGTCTCACTCCGGGGGTCGCTGATGCTTTTTATGGTAAAGATCTTGCAAAAACAAGTCACTTTGTAATATATGTGCATTACCAGTGTCCTACCTATTCCTAGATATCACTTCTTTTATGGGCCGCATCAGCTCCTCAGGTCGCTATAGCTACAGACCTGTGTGATCTCTCCCGATAGGCTGTCACCGCTGGTCACTATAGCTACAGACCTGTGTGATCTCTCCTGATAGGCTGCCAGCACTGGTCACTATAGCTACAGACCTGTGTGATCTCTCCTGATAGGCTGCCAGCGCTGGTCACTATAGCTACAGACCTGTGTGATCTCTCCTGATAGGCTGCCAGCTCTGGTCACTATAGCTACAGACCTGTGTGATCTCTCCTGATAGGCTGCCAGCACTGGTCACTATAGCTACAGACCTGTGTGCTCTCCTGATAGGCTGCCAGCACTGGTCACTATAGCTACAGACCTGTGTGATCTCTCCTGATAGGCTGCCAGCACTGGTCACTATAGCTACAGACCTGTGTGATCTCTCCTGATAGGCTGCCAGCACTGGTTACTATAGCTACAGACCTGTGTGATCTCTCCTGATAGGCTGCCAGCACTGGTCACTATAGCTACAGACCTGTGTGATCTCTCCGGATAGGCTGCCAGCACTGGTCACTATAGCTTCAGACCTGTGTGATCTCTCCTGATAGGCTGCCAGCACTGGTCACTATAGCTACAGACCTGTGTGATCTCTCCTGAGGCTGCCAGCACTGGTCACTATAGCTACAGACCTGTTTGGGCTTATCAGAGCTATCCCCAAGGAAGGTCTTATAGGTCTCCCTAACTCTTTCTGAGGCAGTCAGGTACGCCTCCTTCAGTTTGCGTTTATAGACAGAGGTTTAGGCTATGACCCTACCACTAAGTACGGCCTTCGCGGTAGCCCAATATAGTGAGGGGTCGCCCCGGTGAGTCAGGTTATCCGAAGCATAGGTCATCCACCAACCCCTAACCATCTCAGCTAAAGAATCTGTCTTTGCGAGATAGGCAGGAAACTTCCAGATAAAATCTGTACCCCTTGGAAAAAATTCCATCAAATCTACTGAGATTGGGGAGTGATCAGAGATGACCATGTTCAGAATTTTTGCATTTTCGACTCTGGGTTGGAGGGAGTCAGAAACCAGAAGATGATCCAGCCTAGACCATGACTGGTGAACCGGGGAATAGTAAGTGTAGTCCCGTTCATCGGGATTTCGCTCTCTCCAGCAATCATGAAGACTAGCGGAGTCCATGAGGTGGCCTAAGACTCCCTTTTGAGACGTGGAAATGCCCTTGTTATTTACTTGGGATGCCGGCCCTCCCCTTCTATCTTCGACCTGATCTACAACTGCGTTCATGTCTCCTCCAATAATTTGGCATCGGTTTTGATCGGTGCAAATCCTCTCTGCTAACTCCTTAAAAAATACCCGGTTCTGACCATTGGGCCCATAGATATTAAAGATGCTTAGGTCACATTTTCCCCACTTAATGACTAGATGGGAGACTCTACCCTCCAGATCATGCTCATGTGAAACCAGCTCAAATGGAAAATTTTTGTGGATAAGCGTGACTACCCCTGCCTTGCCCAGCACGGACGGGGACCCAAAGGCGTGGCCCACCCACAGCTTCTCCAATCGCTTAATGTCATCAGCTTTCAGATGTGTTTCCTGCAGGAGGACCACATCAGGGCGGAGCCTCTTTAGATGCCGGATCACCTTCATCCGTTTATTTGGGGAACGGAGCCCCTTTATGTTCCAGGAGATGATCCGCATATAAAGGATATCTCGATATGGGAGAGCTGTGGGCTGGCACTGAGTGTTTCCGGAAAGGTAGGACTTTTAAGGCAAGTTTTCTGGGGCACTAAGTCAGAGAATGATAAATGGACGCAGTGAAACATAGACAAATTCGATAAACAGGTAAACTGGCATAATAAGCATGTAAACCTTTGCCAATCGGCAAGAACGTAAAATGACGCTGATGGGGGGCTGTTGCGTGCCCCGCCTTCAATGCGTTGGGAGGACTCCCTTTTTTCCATTAGCATGAAGAAACTTTTCCCTGACAAGAACCCTTGCCCCCTCCCCCACCGGCAAAAAGTCCTTGAAATTTCTAGAGTTCTCAGGATTGGCCTATAAACAGATATGTGATGAGAGCAATTGCAACCCAAGACAGTCTAGAAAGTCTAGAAGGACTCCTATGACAACTCTCACATTCCACACAAGGGAAGTGATCGAAAGATGGTCATACAGTCCACCCTCCCCCTCCTCAGAACCTGATCCTCGCCGAGCAGGGTGACCAGTCTCCTACAATCAGCGGTAGAGTCCCGTCGGCGTCTCCGTACTCGGCTGACTGGCTTTCTTTAGGTGAATGTGGTGGTGGTGACAAAGATCGTGAGCGAGCCCACGAGGTCTCTTTCTGTCTACTCCTGGAGGTCTAAAGGGTATCAGCTGCAGTCGTCTCAGGTGATCGTGGTGACCGAGCTGGGGTTTTGGAGACGGGTATCCCTCTGGAGCTCATAAGGTCGCGCAGATCCTCTTCCGCTTCCACTGCCGAGTTGAAGAACCGGGGCGGGCCATCAGGATCCAGCACCTTGAGGGTGGCCGGGTACAGAATCTGGAATCGGATCTTCTGTTGAAATAGTGCCGTACAGAGTTTGCTGAAGGCGCGCCTCTTCTGGGAGACCTCTGCGGAGAAATCTTCAAATAGCAGCACTTTATTCCCCTGGAGCAGTAGTGGCTTGTTGAGCCTGCGATACGCCCTCAGGATTTCAGCCTTATCATTAAAGTCCAGGAACTTCATTATCACAGTGCGGCTCTTCTGCCGTTGTTGAGACTTAGATGTTGGGGCTGTTCTTCCCTCTGGGCCTACTCGGTGTATTCTCTCGATACGGCAGCCATGGTTGATGCCCAGGGCAGCGGGCAGCTCTTCCTGGCAGAGGGGTTGTAGATCGCGCTGTTTGAACGATTCAGGGAGACCCACTAGCCTCAGGTTACTCCGCCTGGAGCGGTTTTCAAGGTCTTCGATGCGTTCTTGCTGCACCAGTTGTGCCTTGGCGCAGAGTTTCAGACGGGCGTTCAGAGTGCTGTTGTCAGTCTCCAGGTCATTCACTCTGCTTTCTAATTCTTCGAGTCTGGCAGAGTGAGCTTGAACATCCTGCTGTAGCTTGAGCAGAGAGGCCTGGACGGTGGATTCAAGAGCCGCTTGCAGGTCTGGTGCTATTTGTCTTGCTACTTCTGTAGCCAGGAGCTTGTAATCAATCGGCACAGTGCAGGCTGGAGTCAGCGAGCCCTGGGATCCCGCAGGGCAAGGTTCTAGGAAAGATCCTGCGTAGTCCCCCTCCCCCTTGCTGCTGCTGGCACTGCTGTGGTCTTCCTCTATTTCTCTGGCTGGCACGTGGCCGGCGGCAGCCATTTTAGGTGTAACTTGCGGCTGTTCCCGTGCAGCTCCGGTCTTTTGGGCGCTACGGAGTAAATACTTCTCCATCAGGGAATGGTGCTGCCAGGACGTGGGGAGTTAGTCCCTCTGAGCGCCAGACGTATCCGCCGTGCAATCAGCAGGTGTTGGTCTTGCACTATTAGTATGCAGATGATTGTGCAGATTATTGGGGGTCAGTGTCCCTTTAAATATGCACTGCTGTGTGCAGCCTCTGGCCCTCCTGTGGCGGTCTGGCTTATCTCAGCAGGAGGTATGTAAATGAGTTGCTGGTGTAGATGTCCATGTCAGGGCTGTGCAGGGGCGGCAGTAGGTCTCTTACCCCTCACCCGACAAGTCCGCCACTCAGTGCGCCCTCCTGCTGCTGCTGGTGCGCCGTTCACCTCTGCTGCCGCATTCAGGGAAGCAGGCCGGCCTCTGTGCGCTGCTCGTCCCGTGCCCCGAGGGCCGCAGTGACGCAGCAAAGTCCGCGACTCGGGCGGTTTATGTTAGGGAATTTGCTCCGGTACTCGGGGGAGCTACTCCCACGGTTTTCGGCCAGGTCAGCGCTGCTTTGCGCAGCTAATGGCGGTATAAAGCCGGCGGGCGCGGGCAGCCGATCCTCACCCCGTCTTCATGCGCCGGCGCCGGAACCGGAAGTCCCTCCTCAGGATGTTGATGTTGATGTGTTTAATTAGCGCTGGTATTTTTGATAAGCTGAATCCGACCCATCAGCGACAAAGGGAGGTCCTTCCATCTGTCCAGTTCCGCCGTTATTTTTGCTATCAATGGTTTATAATTCAAAGTATATGTCATTGATGATCTGTATCCTATTTTTATCCCCAAATATGTTAAATATGATTTCACTACTTCTACTCCTATGTCCTTTTGTTGGATATCCACTTTATTCCCTAACTGTAATAGCTGACACTTTTCCTGATTTACCCTAAATCCCGAGAAAGATTCAAATTCCTCTATTGCTTCTAAGACCTCGCTGCCTGTGCTCTAGGGTCACTTAAGAACAGCAGCATAACATCTGCAAAGCAGACCAGCTTCATCTCCCTACTTCCTACTGGGATCCCCTGAAATATCTTAGTCCGAATCAGGTGCTGAGCTAAAGGTTCCAGGGCTAGATTAAACAACAAGGGCGATAGAGGGCAGCCTTGTCTGGTACCTTTTTCTTTTTCTTTTTGTAAACATAATTTTTATTAAATTTTACAATAACAAAAACATATAATAACTGTCCATTAGATGAGATACTACTCGACACACAAAGAAATAATATAAGGTGACCAGAACGCAAGAGAATAGTGACGGGACGCTGGGACTCTTGATTCTGGAGTTATTTGAAGACTCCCGGAAGCCCGTGGCGGTGAACAGTGCCGCGAGGAGCCCGCATGCGAAGGCCCGGGCGCCATCTTGGCTGGTCACAACCCGCAAGCGGAGCTGCTGGACGAGGCAGAGCCCTGGCCCTGGCTCACTGCGTGCGCAAGATACGGCTGCGGTGGCGGAGGCAGACCAAAGAGACCGGAGAGGAGCTGAGGAGTGAGGTGCAGACGGCGGGAGAGCCCGTCATCGCTGTCCCGGACCCTACACTCACCTGCTGAGAGACGCGCAGTGGGAGAGGAAGCGCTCCGTGACGGGAGCAGCAGCGGCGCGTGTGGCCGGAGGGCTCGGCGGGGCCCCGAAGTGTCGGCGCGCAAGAAGATAGGAGCGGGAGACCGCGAGTGGCCGGAGGCGCGGGAGCGCCGAGACAAACTGACGGCGCGCAGCTGATAGGGCGCCAGGAGCCGGCGCCGCTGCCCAGAGCTGCAAGGCAGGTTCCATCCTGCACAGAGATCAGAACGGCCCCACGGTGAGTACGCACCCCACCAAAGGGACTCTGGGGCCTCAGTAATCCTGGCCACAATAATAGGGAGAGGTGCTTAGGAACTTTGAGCCCTGGGAGGGCATATGCTATTACGCCTCTACTGCTTGCCCACTGACTCCCTGACGCCAGTAACGGCTCACTGCAGTTCACAGCTAGGGAGTGACTCTAGTTAGGGTCATTGCCTCTACTATACAAGAGGTCTGCAACGTGGCGACGTTCAGTGGCCCTAATCCCTACTACCCAAGGGGCATAGAGACCTGGCTACTGTGTCACCTCCCCTATATCACCTCCTCTCAGCTGCTAACATAGTATTTGCAGATCTTCCTCAGTGCCACACACTGCTGTGTCAGTTAATAAGTAAACCTGCTGCCCCCTGCTGGTATACAGCTGATACTGAGCATCTCTTCATGAGCCTGTTGTTGGCTTGGACTCTACTGCCATCTACTGCTGGAAAAGATGATAGCTGCTACTTACAACTGCCAGCCCTCCGCTGTTAAGTGCTGCATGCGGCTCCTGTGAGAGACGGGGCCTCGGGGGCTTCCTCCTTCTTTATCTGCTCATAATACTGCATATATGACAACCACCTATTCGCAGCTAAGGGAATGTCAGCCCTGAAACCTGTGTGGAGGGACTCCAACTATTAACCGATAAACCTGTTTACCTGCCTCACAAAGCAATATAAATTATGGACAAATTTGTATGGTCTTCTGCCACTCCTAAACGTACACGCTCTCAGGCGCCATCGGCGGACAAAGTGTCGCCCACCTCAATTACAAGACAGTCTCAGCATAAAGCAAGCTCAAACAAAACACAACCGAAAACTAATACCGCCATGGCACATTCACCACCGTCTACGAGCGGAAGAGACCATCTACAGACTGCTACATCACCGGTAGCCAACCCTGCTTCCCCCCCAAGATGCCGCAGCTCAAGCCTTGGCGATGGCACAAGAAGTGTCCAGACTCATTCTCCCTGTCCTGGATAAAAGAATAGACCTCATCCAGGCCTCTGTCAACGCGGCGTTGAATCAGATCACTAACAACTCACAGAAGCTGGTGGAGCTGGAGACCCTCACCGGAGCCGCAGAAGATAACATCACCAGGCTCGACGGAACATCATCCAATCAACAATCGGTGATTGACAGCCTGCAAAGCAAAATCGACGACCTGGAAAACCGTGCACGGCACAATAATCTACGATTTATTGGCATCCTGGAAGCGGTCCCGGCAGAGGCACTTGCCGCTTACCTGACCACGAACCTGGCTACTGCACTGGGACTGGACACCCCATGAGACGCCCTCCTTATAGAAAGGGTCCACCGAGGGCGGTGGGGGGACCGAAAGACAGACCTCGACCAGTTATTGCCAAATTCCAAAATGGACGATAAAAGAGAAGTTTCTTAGGGCATACGCCAAATGTGGAGCTGAGGTGGAGTGGCGTTATTAATTTTCCAGGACTTTCACTCAGGTTCTCAAAAACCCAAAGGTTTCACCCGGTCTGTCAACATTACACGAGCCCGGAATTAGATTTCAGCTGCTCTCCCCAGCAAAGCTGAGAGTGGGGAAAAAAAGGGGCAGGCGTCCTTTCGACCGCCCGGAGGAGCAATGGGGCGCTTCCTTCTAATCCCCCGGGTTAGGGTAACATTAGTGGGCATTTGCTATGTTTTATCTTTCAAATCTTTGTTCTAAACCCGGGTAGTTTTGGTAAAAAAAGAAGGTTTTTCATTTGTCTCTCTCCCTTTCTTCCCTTCCTCCCCTTTTCCTTCCCCCCCCCCCATTTTTTCCCAGCAAACCTTATTTTTCACTTGCAGGGCAGAGATGATAAGAAACTGTCTTATTTTTAAATTTGTTTTATGCTTATGAAATTAAATTAATATGGGGGATGCCCCCCCCCCCCTTTGGGCTTTGGCTCTCACAATAAACTTTAGGTATTTTGCCTATAATTTTTTAAGCTTTTTTTGTTTGCAACTTGGGCCTAACACAGGCCGAAGTTTTTACAGTTGTGGGATGCATAGTATCTGTTCTTGTTTGTGCGGGGGTTTTCCTCTC
The DNA here is from genome assembly GCA_025379985.1 of Phyllomedusa bahiana. Classification (NCBI taxonomy): domain Eukaryota; kingdom Metazoa; phylum Chordata; class Amphibia; order Anura; family Hylidae; genus Phyllomedusa; species Phyllomedusa bahiana. Next base: position 10,385 of record JAODAL010019046.1, read on the forward strand.
TCAAACTCTGGCGGATAGTTGGTGGTGGTGGAAGGGGCAGCTCTTTAAAAAATTTTGCGGACCCCTCCCCAGCTACACGGGGAAAATGGGGGGGCTCGCTGGGGGCCTCCTGGTTTTCACTTTTTCGGTAGCTTTCTCTTACAGCCCACATGGGGCACGGATGAACTCCTGGGTGGAAGATGGGACGGGGCCCCCGTATACCACTTAAATTTTTCTCCGGAATGTGGAGGTTAAACTCCCAGAAAAGGGGTAAAAAAGGTTTATGACACAATGAAACGAAAAAAGCGGGCGTTTTTTCCCACAAAAATACATTGGGAAAGGGGTAGGTTTATCCCCATTAGAGTCCCGGGTGGATCCACGATTGGCAAAAACTTTACACAAAATCTAGGGGGGGTGGCAATAAACTTTAGGAAAGGGGGCACTGCAGTATATGAAGACCAAAATGTGACCATGGAGATTTTTTATGTGAAAATCCCTATTGGAAAAGGTATATACACACTGTGCCATGTTTAGCGCCGTGCGGGGGGGGTCGGGGTTTTTCAAAAATCTGCGGGCTTTATTATCACAAAACCGCACTCCAACCTCATACTGATGGGGGATTTTAACACAGTCCTTGACCTAGTTTGGATAGACCCAAAAACCCCACGGGGAAGAAATTCCCTAGGGGCTCCCATTTAGAAGACCTGGTCGGCAGACTGGAAGTGTTAGACTCTTGGAGAGCGGTAAACCCGACCTCACGCACTTACCCTTTCTACTCCCCTGTCCCTGCGTCGTTTTCCTGCATAGATAGGGCCCTAGTCTCTTGTTCACTTTAGCACAGTGTAGACACAGCTGACATCCTGCCGATTGTGGTTCAGTTTCATGCTCCCATCACAATATCGCTAGGGGGCCGCTTCTCAGTCGCAGAGAGCAGCCCTGGAGTTTCCCCAGCGTATTCTTCATCAGTTGACGATTTTAGGGACTTTTCAAGATTCACTGGGCGCAGTTCTTGAAGGATAATGCGATACATGCACCAAATACCCCGCTTCTGTGGGCCACAGCAAAAGCTGTCATGCATGGACATATAATCAGCTATGTCAGCATGAAACGCAAGGCACAGCAGCAGAAGTTTAGGGAACTGCACTCTAGCCTGCGCCAATCCCAGAACCGGTGCTCTGTGGACCCCACAGCCGCAAATCAACAGCACTTTGTTGAAGCACAGCACCTTCTGAATGTATTCCTCCAGGGGGAGACTAAGGGGGGGGGGGCCCAAAATACACATGCAGCCCAAACCAGTACTACAGATGGGTAACAGGATGGGCAAACTCTTAGCGAACACAGCAAAGCCATGGCGGGGCAGGCCACCGATAGTGGCAATAAAATCCGCCGCCTCAGGGGATATCTTGACGGATCATAGGGACATAGAAAGGGAGTTCATTGAGTTTTATGAGACACTTTATGGAGCCGACCCATGTGATCTCCAGAAGGTGACCTCCTTTTTAGATTCAAATGTCAATGCCAAAAGTTACTGACGAGCAGCGGGCTCTCCTTGAGGCTGAGATCACAGAGGAGGAGGGCGTGATGTGGTGAAGGGGCTGGCGAACGGGAAGACCCGGTCCAGATGGTTTCTCGGCAGATTTTATAAATATTACAGACAGAAATATCCCCTCCCAGCAAATCTTTATACTGGCATTTACACTCAATCTACTGTGTAGATTTCCTTCCACGACTCGCGCACTATACTATTGTTAAAACCCAAAAAGGACCCTACTTTTCTGACTTCTTATAGACCTATCTCTTTGTTAAATCAGGATTATAAGATTCTAGCAAAGATCGTTTGGGTACCAGGATGCAAACTTTTCTGCCGCACATAATCAACCCTCGCAGAATGGTTTATAGCAAATAGCATTCTCGAAAAATGCCCGTGCGGTATAGCAGCCATTCGCAGGCGGGGCGGAGGAGCACCCGGTTTCCAGGGCTTTGTCGGGACGCAGAAACTTTCGATAAGGTTTTTTGGGCCATTTTGGCCCCTTTGCGCGCGGGTTTGGGGACCTCTTCTTTCAGTTCATAACCCACTGACCCCAAAACTCTACAACGCCCCCTGATAAAAAACAACTATCACCATTCTTGACCTTTTTAGGGGGGCCAAGCGGGGGTTTCCCCCTTACCCCCTCTATTAAAACCTGTTATTGATCCACTCCTTTAAATCACTAGTCCCCGCTTTTCCGGGTTTCCCTGTCCCCACTAGGGAAAACTCAGGGTACGGCTTTTTGCGGAAGACTTGCTGCTGAGATCGGGAAACCCCCAGACAAAAACCTAGCCCCATCCTCGATATTGAAGGCAGGGATTTCTATAGGCTTACCAGATTAAGTAGATAAAAGTGGGGGATCTTTAAAGGGACGGCTGAGCCATTTGGTCAAGGACACACCCCACCGCTGGGTAGCTCAGCCCTTGAAATATTTTGGGATCTGGGTTTACAAAATTCCAGCAACTGTACCCGTAATTGTCAAAATATTATGACAAACTTGTACAAAATGTGAAGGGGGTTGGGTGATCTTCCGCTCTCCTTCTTGGGGGTGTAATTTTAATTTTAAAAAGGTGAATTCCCCCACTTTTATATATTTTCCACGCTGCCTGTTTAACCTGCGACCGAAGGCGAGAAACTATAAATCACAATATTGAAAAAGTATCGGGAAACAAAAGGGGCGTATCCCCCGGTCATATTTAGAGCGTAGGTAACGGTGGGCTGGGGTTTCCTAACATGTCTTTTTCAAATTTTGCGGCCTGGGTCGTTTCCCCACGACTGGGCACGGTCTACAGCGTCTTTACGGGTAGCTCCTTGGATCAGGCGGGGGCTGAAAAACTCATTTATTAATTTTGTTCATTTACCTTTACGACAAATTCCCCTGGGGATAAGAGATGATCAGCTGCTCATGCCGGTGTGGAGGGCGTGGCGAAAGATTAGGCCACTTAAAAAACTGAACCCGGACTATTCCCCGTACTTATCTTTAATAAGTAACCCAAACTTCCAGGGGGGTAAGCCACAGCACACCTTCAGAATCTGCCGCAGCTTGGGCTTGCATCAAATAAAACACTTCCTGCACCTTGACACTAGACCACTATATTCTATCTCTGAGTTGCGGTGCCTTTATGCTACACCCCCGATTCCGTTTTTTAACTATTTACAAGCGGTTAGCTACGTATCGGAGGTGAAGCGACGCCTACAACCTGCAGATTGGGACGTGGCCTTTGATCGTACAATTCTTAACCCTCCCACAAGGAGAGCACAGCTGTCTACTATCTACAAATACCTTCTTGAGGATCTGGAGTACGACGCATCAAGCTTTGGTCTGGCTAAGTGGCATGACCGGGATGCTGATATCTCCACATCTATGATACTGGAGGCATTTGCTGACGCTCATAAATTTCTACCGATGGATAGATATACTGAGATGTTCATGAAGTGAAACAAAATAACACCTATCTTACACCTGTCAGGGGACATCGTATGGGACGGTTCCCCAAAAACTGCTGTTTCAAAATGGGGTCCCCAGGGCGGCCTCGACCATTGTTTGTGGGATTGCCCATTAATACGGGAATTCTGGGGCCACGTAACGGACTACATGGACCAGTCTTTAAATCTGAAATATGTTGCCAATCTTCTTTGGGGCATTGTTTGGTGTAGTGGGCAAGAGGTTCGGACATTCCCAATGTGTCAATAAGAATGAGGCACTTTGTGGCGGCGGCGGTTCGCAAAGCTTTTTTTGCAGGTCTGGCTTCAGCCTGAGGGTCCCACCTTAAGTCATTTAGAGTAAACTTAACTTTTTAATGCACATGGACTGGTTGGGGCCACTCTGCAAAAGGAGGCAAGGGGTAAAAAAGTTTTTGAGCTGTGAGAGAAATACATAGATACACTTCCGACAGACATCAAGGACCGCATAAAACGTTGCTTTGCAACAACCTCTTGGTACCAGGGAAGACAGTTGGCGGGTACTGATCCGATCATTTTATGGGAAGCGGTCGATCCCTAATGAGGAAACATTGGCTTAGCATAACGGACCAGCGGGAGGGATATTGCCCGGGTGACGCGGGATGATGTTGCCACGGCTCGTGGGGGCAATGGTGCCCGCTGGTTGTTCTGGCGCGGAGGGGGGAGTCGCACACCCAAGCCTGCACTGCGGAGAGGAGAATGAGACACGCTGCACTTCCAAAGGTTATGTTTTTTTTGTAACGTTTTATCCGCAGTTTTTATTTTAGGTGTGAAGTCAATTCAGATATCGTGCATAAGACTGTGTGATGTTTGTTTGTTATAAAAAGAAAAAGGGAAAATGTCCTTGAATGCAATAACCCTTTCTTTTCAGTATGCTCGGGCATTTTTAAACAGATTGCTTTTGTGTAATCCTTGTATACATACTGCTATTGTTTGTTATGCCGATGTCAAGGATATTGTTCAATAAAAACAATTTTAAAAAAAAAAGACACCCCCCTTTTGTCATTTTACAAATAAAAAACATAAAGTTAAAAAAAAAAAAAAGAAATAATATAAGGCAACATTACTACAGATAAGAAAAGTACTAAGCAATGAAAGTACAAAATAGCACTAATGACATACTTTGATATCATAATAATAAGGATAAAGCAAAAGAAGTCTCCATCTTTACTAAAGAAAGAAAACAAAAAATAATAAAAAGTAACCCCCCCCCCCAAAAAACAAACAAAAAAAACAAAAAAACAACACCGAGCAGTGGTCCCCATACGCAGTTATTTTATAAAGACATAATCACATTCACCTATGTAATCAGGTAAGGTCTGGGATAAAAGGTTAAAACAAATCCTGTGCTGATACAATGCTGCGGGATCGTCACACGACCCTCGCCCAGTCTGGTACCTTTTGCAGGAAGATAGGAGAGGACAAGAATCCCGGTGTATTTATCCTGGCTTGGGGTAGACTGTACATTGCATCAATATAATTTCTAAATAGACCCGTAACTCCTATACTATCTAAAACCAAATTGAGCCAATTCCAATTGACATTATCGAACGCTTTTTCAGCCAATAGGGAAGGGTTTTTGGAACCTTTCTTCCCTCCTTCCACGGTTGACAAGACGGCCCTAATATTTTTCACCCCCGACCTTCCCTGAATAAACCCCATTTAGTGGCCCCAGTTAGGCTTGGCATAAATCCCGCCAGTCTGTTGGCCATTATTTTAGAAAATATCTTGATTGATGAAAGCTATGGGGCGGTATGATCTTTTCTGTAGAGGACCTTAATGTTGGCTGTATTCCCTGAATTGAGCATCGTCTTTCTTTCTATTATGTCTCTAGATGCTGGAGTCCATACTTGTCGCATGATTTTATACACCTCCCCCGGCAGACCATCAGGCCCTGGGGCTTTATTAGGAGGACATTGGGCTATGACCCTGTTTATCTCTTCTTCCTCTATTTCAGCGTTTAGATTTTCTCTATCCTGAGCCGATAGTTTAGGGAGAGAAATGTTCCTCAAGAAACTTTGTCCTTTTAGAGTATTAAAGTCGGATTGGGTATATAGCTTGTCATAAAAGTGTCCTAAAAAAAAGTGTTCATTTCTTTTGGCCCCTTTTTCAATTCCACTGAACTGTCTTTTAGACTGACCATATTCGTTGCCCCTCTCCTCCCTTTTACCAGCCCCCGCCATTAACTTTCCTGCTTTGTTTCCTAATTTAAACTGAGAAACCTTAAACTGGTGGCAGCGATTCAATCCTCTTTTGTTGCATCTGGTGGAGCTCTTTGGCTTTCATCCAATGCTTGTTGTTATCTACAGTCGGGTTTGATACTGAGGCCGTATACGCTTGTCTCAGCCGCTCCGGTGCTCCGTTAAAATCTGTCCTCGCTTTTCTCTTTTTAGCTGCCATGTAAGCCATAATCTGACCTCTAAGCATTGCTTCCCCAAAATAAGTGAGAGGAGTTTATGTGTCATGTTGTGTTTCTCATATTCTCTCCACCACTGAATTACCAGCTCCTTCAATTGTTCATCTGCTAAAAGTGTGGTGGGCGCCTCCAGATTATGTCTGTCCCTGTTGGGAATGTCTCGTGTAAGGTAATAGATACTGGGGAGTGGTCGGAAATGACCAAGTCCCCGGTGTCCACCGATTCGATCAGACCCAATGCCCCCTGATTGGCCAGGAAATAGTCTAATCTGGACCAGGGTCCATGAGCATGGGAGAAATGGGTGTATTCCCTTTCCATGGGGTGTGACGCTCTCCAGGTGTCAACCAGACCCAGATGATCACACGTGCTGCATAACCGCGCTGTTTTCCCATCATCTGGCCATTTGAGGTTGTTATGTCTCTTCCTGTCTTCTAGATTGTCCATAGCGCAATTGAGATCCCCCCTACAAGTATCGCCCCCTCCACCTCCACAGTTAGTATTCCTGCCGGTGTCTCTAGCTTTACCTTGAGGAACCTGCCTTCTGCATCCGAGTCCATTGACAGAATTCTATGGCTACATTTTTATTAATGAATACCACCGCCCCTGCTTTACCTTCAATGCTGCTGAGCCCCTCACCTCGCCCACCCAGAGTTCATGCAGAAATCGTTTTCTGTTAGATGTGTCTCCTGTAATAGAGCGATCTCTGCCTTCATCTTCTTTAAGGGCCTCAGAAGGAGCATTCTTTTTTGGGAGGACGCAGCCCCTTCACGTTCCACGACACAATTTTCATACTCGGCTAATATACCTGATCTCTTCCTATATGATACACGCTCTTTACGGACCTTAAGAATAAAAGCATTAGGGCACCCCCCCACAAGGTGAAATACCACATGTCGATTTGTTTGTTGAACTTACCGTCAAAGAATTGGAAAAAATTAAATGGAATTGTAGCAAAAATGAGTATCTAAGTATTAGATCCTTGGCTGAGGATACAATGATCACCATCAAGCCCTCTGATAAAGGGGGAAATGTGGTGATCATGAATACTGTAGATTATGTGAAGATGTGCCTTGGGGTCCTTAAAGATAAGGAAGGTTATGAAATTTTGGAAAAGAATCCCACTCCAATGTATCACGATGAGTTAAGAACTATTCTTTTGGAAGCTAAAGGAATGGACCTGATTAGTAGTGAAGAACTGGATTATATGCTTCCAAAATTTCCAATAACAGCTACGTTTTACTGACTACCAAAGGTCCACAAAAAGAACGGTCACCTTAAAGGGAGACCGATCGTGTCTGGAGTGGGAAGCCGTTGTCAGACAGTGGGTGAATATGTTGATAAGATCTTATCACCCTTTGTGGAAACCCCCCCCTTCTAACTGTGATACTAGGGGACCTCCCCCGAAAAATTAAAGGGGGTTTCTTTTCCCTGAATTTTGCCTTTTTGGAAAGCATTGAATTGAAGCTTTAATTTTCTTACCCTGGGTTGGATTATAGGCGGAAAGATTTTTCTTAAATTCCCGGGGGTTGTCAATTTGGAAACATAACTTTTGGTTCTGTTTTTTAAAGTTTTTTCTCACAAAGAATTCTTTACCTTTGATAATGTTACCACCAGCTCGGGGCACGGCCTGGGTTTGTTCCTTTTGACCGGCCTCGAAACTTTTTTCGGGGCTGGTGGGGGGATAGGATGTTTTAGTGAGAATATACTTTTGGAACAAAAGAAATTTTTTTTTGGACAGTTACATCGCGATGCCTCATTCGTGGAATGGTACGTAAAAGGTTCGGGGGTTTTGTGACTTTTGAATCGGATAATGTTTTGAATTTATGATTACTGTGAGTTTAACCCTGACTTTTCCCTTTTTTGGGATATTTGATCGGAAAACGTATGGGTCCCCTTGAAAACTACTTTTTTTGTAAATCACGCACGAATTCCCTCTTGGGTGGGAGAGTAGTCACCCTCCCCCACTCAAGGGGGGAAACCCCAAAAGGTAAATTTTTGTTAAAAAAATTTGTTCGAATCCATCGAGTTTAAACAAAAAGCTCAGTCTGGGCTAAGATTTCGGAGGGGGATCCCCTGATAGGCACTTAAGAAGGTCCCAAAATGCTATAAAATGCCCGAGGGAGAATCCTTGGAACCTAAAGAAAATTTAAAATTTTTCATTTAAATTTGGGTGCCGCATGGACTACCGGCCCCTGTGGTACGTTCTATTTTTATCTGCATTTATTATACACATCTTTAAGTTTTTGTTTAGCCTTATTGGGTTGTAAAGGAGTTGCTTTCCCTATTGCCCCCTAAAGAGGTGAGAGAGGGACCCCGAAACATGTTGGGACAATTTTTTATAGGGATATGTTGTTGGGGATGGGTTCCAGCGGGGGGCCCCTTTTTTGGGGCGATACCCCGTGTTTTGGTATATTTTAGGTAGGTTAAATAGGGTTCTTTAGCCCTTGGCCCCTATTTAGGCCCCTTGGTTATAATTTTTTTTTTCAATTTCAGTTGTATTGCTTTGATATGGTTCGTCTTGTTGAGGTTTTTTTAAAAGTATCTATTAAAAGTTAAATTTTGGGTAAAAAAAAATTTTTCTTTGTTGGGGGATTATTAGCATTGTGTTTTGTGCGGATACCTGCTGGGGAAAGTGTCCGTTTTTTTTTTTTTATTTTTTTTCTTTATGATACACGGAGTAAGAATGCTTCCCTTGACCCCCCAAAACAAACCCCCCTTAAACCAGAACCTTGTAACTCCTGATTGGATTCTCTTTTATTTTTTGCGACTTTCAGTGCGGGGGTAAACCCCCACAGTCTCCCCAAAAAGGAGAAACCAGTTTTAAAACCAAGGGCCCCTCCTCCCCCGGGATTTAAATTGAAAAAACCAAAACCCCTTCATTTGTGCCCCCGGGCCCCCCCTTGGTCAGAATACCCTTAGTCCTGGCTTACCGCTCCCGGCTCCCCTGATTGTACCCTTAGACCCTGGAGAGGTGTTTCTAACTTGCAGAATAATATGCGATTCTCGCCCCGATGCCGATCATCAGGATTCCCCCCTACTAAAAAAACAAAAATTTTTTAACCAAACCCCTTTCATAACTTTGTTCTACCACCATTTCGTGAGTCTTTTGAGCCTTTAATGGGATATGTCCATCTTGAAGGGAGACAGATAACCCTTTCCCCTTAACCGCCCTCTAGCTGGGACCCGGTTCTAGCCGAATCATTGAAAAGTCCAAGTCCCCTATTAAAGGGAACGTGTCATCAAAAATGTATTAATTATTGTTCAACTCATGTTTTTATGTTAAACATTTTTTTAGATTTTTGGTTATGTTTCTTTTTTTTTTTTATTCACTTTCAATTTTTTTTAATAATTCTTAAACTTGCAGTTTTTCCCTTTTGGCCCCTAGGCCTTGTTGCAGCTTTAACAGCGTCAGGAGATGTTTAAGCGCTTCAGACATAGGAACCTTAAAGGGTTGTTCGCTACAAAGAAATTTAGCTTTCAAATTGTAGGGAAACACAAAATAAAGACATTTTCCAAATAAGCTTTGTTCCCTTTTTTTTCCTAAGGAGATACAATGAATTTATGACCTCCCCGGGTATTTAGTTCCTCAGTTTAAAAGACTGTAAACATTCTCTCCCCGGGTTTGTTCTTGAGATTAAAAGTGAGTGACATCATCACAAAGGGACGCGTGTCCCGTGCTGCGAGCAGTAAAAAAGCTTGATTTTTGTAAAATAAACAGAAATGTAAAATTTGGGTTTTGTTTTGGGGATAGATAAGAAGTCCGTTAGTAGTTTGGAAGCTAATCTGATTAATTAGCATCTAAAAACACAGCATGGAGCAGGGCTGTATGCAAATGGTAGTCTGAACAGGGAAGTGACAGAGTATTTCATTCATGCTTTTGAAAATCTGGAGGGGGCAACTCCCTTTAAGATGTTTCTGTCCCATAGATTGTTAGGGTAGTTTTGTCAGCTCTGTGACCTAGGAGAATTTATTGCAGGGAGGAGGGGGTGAGAGCGTGACGGTGTCCTGTGTTTTCTTTCAACGTGTTCCTTTCAGTTTGCCCCGTTTGTTAATAATGAGGGATTATGGGAAAGGGGGGTGAGAAGCCCCCAGCGCCTCTGTTGGTTGTAACAAATCCTCAAATTTTCTTTTGACCCAGGTTTGAGAAAGCAAAAGGATTTTTTAGCAAGCCAGTATCTCTCTCTAAGGGCAAAGCTGTTTGGGATTTTTGTCCCTCTTCGTGCAGATAGAGAAGTATGGGTGGCTGGTGGGGGGCATGGGGTTGTCGGAAGGGAAAATTTCCTTAAGGGGCCCCGAAAGACGGTTGTAGAGTTTTTGTTTTGCCTTTTTTCCCCCTTATTGCATCTGCATATCACAAGGCTTTTTGGGAAAGGGTGAGAGCCACAGCCCCTTTTGGGGTTTTAACAAATCCTAAAATTTTCTTTTTTAAACCCCCCGAGTCTTGAAAGCAAAAAAGGGTTTTTTTGCCAATGGCAGACAAGGGAAACTTTATCTTAGGGCAGGGAAATGTCAGCTGTTATTTTGGGCCCAGTGGCAAGTGAAAAATAAAGGACTTTTTTCTGGAAAATTAAAAAATAAACATAACCAAAAAAATTTTTAAAAATGTGTTTAAAATAAAAACGTGAGTTAAGCAAAAAGCATTTTTGATGATAGATCCCCTTTAAATATAAATACTCTTCCCGGCAAACTTTTCCGGCTGTGCTGATTCCCCATGTTCCCGGAGCTCGGCCCCCTGTGAATTTTAGGGTTTTTCTGTTTTTAGTTGAATTCAGCCCTGATGTCCGTATGACGTGGTTTCTTTTTGAAAGTCTTAAAAGTCTTTTCGCCCCCTCCCAGGAGCGCGATAACCCGGGGCCCCCAGAGTTTCCGGGATTGGGATAAATGTTTTTTTTCTTCACCAGCGTGGAGCACATTGAGGAGAAGCATTTCCTTTTCCTGGACACTTCCGCTGAGTAATCTGTGAATAGCAGTAGACGTTGGCCTTTGTAGGTCAGTTTGCTTCTCTTTGAGCGCTGCGCCTGCATTACGCTGATTTTCCCGCATAGTCCGGGTATTTCACTATCACCGCTCTGGGAGGCGGAGTTTTCCCGACTTTCGCCGCGGTTCTTGGTGGTCCCTCTGGGGTTCTCCCCCTTTGGGGGGGTGCCTGGTAAGGGATTGGGGTTTCCCAGCGCACATATCTGTGGCGGGCTGCTGTACCTTCTCGCTTAGTCCTACAATTCTTACATTATTCCTGCGTGATCTGTTTTCTAGATCGTCCACTTTGTTTTCCAGGTAATCCGTCCGGCTCAGCAGTTTTTCCATGGAGCTCCGCACCCCCGACAGCTCATCGTCCGCCCCACTGACCCTGTCCTCCACCGCTGAGATCTGAGCCTTCTGCTTGTCAATGTCTGATGGCGGCAAGTGAAGCCCAGGGGTGCCTCCGGCACCCGGGAGGATACCCCGCCCCTTTTGAGGCCATGATGTCTGCGGCTAGTAGTTTGGCCGCCGCTATGGTCATAGACTTACAGGAGATCGCCAGACCTGGAATGTTCTCGCCATATTCCTCCTCTGACATTGAGGTAGATCCTTTCTGGCCCCCTTGGAGTCTAGCCGTATGTGACATAATAGGGCTGGATGAGTCCCCATTCTCGATGTCCCATGATTATCATGTTCCTGCAGTGAGAGACCCTCATCCATTTGCTGCGCCCCTTTCCCCCTTTTCTTTTGTTGATTCCTGGGTTTTGTTTCAGTGGTGGCCGGGGAGCCGGTCTTGCCTCAGTGCTTTGCCCCCCTTGTTTAAAACCCTTCACATTGCCCGGGTCGTTGTGCCCCCCCTTGCGAGTCTGCCCCCTTTTTGTGAGGGGCCCCTTATGTCTAGTAGCGCCCCCCCGGGGGCTGAGGGGGCTGCGCTGGCTTACTAAGATCCACTCCTGGGCGGGAGGGCGGGCGCCTCTTGCCGTGGTGGTGCGGCGGGGGGGACGTGCTTTTATACAGGCTCCCCCCTGAATTGGGCTCCGGGGTTCCCGGGTGATCACTGCTGCCCAAAAAATGAGCCGGCTGGGGGGGAGGGCTTGGAGAAGGGCGGGAACGGAGTCTCAGCCCCTTTTGCCACTTGGGCCCCCGGAAAAAGGGGTGTGTGATCTCTCCTGATGGTGCCCCGCATGGGCATATGCTACGACCTGTTCTCTTTTCTGATTTGGCTGCCAGCATGGTCCTTAGTTCAGACCTGTTTTCTCTCTCTGATAGGCTCCGCAGGTCACTTTGCTACGACCTGTTCTCTCTCCTGATAGGCTGCCAGCTGGTCATATAGTAAAACCCGTTCTCTTTCCGTAGGTGCCGGGATGGTGATATAGTACGATTTGACCTCTCCGATAGGTGCCAGATGGTGCTATAGCTACAGACCTGTTCTCTTTCTATGGTGCCCGCATGGTCACTATGCTACAGACCCTTTTTCTCTCTTGATAGGTGCCCGAAAAGGTACTATACACGCCCGTTGATCTCCCTGTAGGCTGCAGCCTGGTCACTTAGCTACAGACCCGTGGACCTCTCCTGATAGGCGGCCTGCACTGGTCATATAGCTACAGACCTGTGTGATTCTCTCTGTTAGGCTGCCAGCGGGCTGGTCACCTATAGCTACAGCTGTGTGATCCCTCTGATAGGCTGCCAGCACTGGGTCGCTTTAGCTACAACCCTGTGTGGATCTCTCTGAATAGGACGGCGCACTGGTCACTATAGCTATCAGACCTCAGGGATCTCTCCTGATTGGTGCAGCATTGGTCACTTATTAGCTACAGACCTCTGTGATCTTTCTGGATAGGTGCCAGCACTGGTCGCTATAGTTACAGACCTTTTGTGATCTGTCCTGATAGGCTGCCAGCACTGGTCCACTATCGATACTGACCTGTGGTGATCTCTCCTGATAGGATGCCAGCACTGGTTGCTATAGCTACAGACCTGTGTGATCCCCCCTGATAGGCTGCCAGCACTGGTCACTATAGCTACAGACCTGTGTGATCTCTCCTGATAGGCTGCCAGCACTGGTCACTATAGCTACAGACCTGTGTGATCTCTCCTGATAGGCTGCCAGCACTGGTCACTATAGCTACAGACCTGTGTGATCTCTCCTGATAGGCTGCCAGCACTGGTCACGATAGGCTGCCAGCACTGGTCACTATAGCTACAGACCTGTGTGATCTCTCCTGATAGGCTGCCAGCACTGGTCGCTATAGCTACAGAACCTGTTGATCTCTCTGATAGGCTGCCAGCACTGGTTCATATAGCTACAGACTGTGTGATCTCTCCTGATAGGCTGCCAGCACTGGTCACTATAGCTACATGAGCTGTGTGATCTCTCCTGATAGGCTGCAGCACTGGTCGCTATAGTACAGACGTGTGTGATCTCCTGATAGGCTGCCAGCACTGGTCTATAGCTACAGACTGTGTGATCTCTCCTGTAGGCTGCCAGCACTGGTCATCTATAGCTACAGACCTGTGTGATCTCTCTGTAGGCTGCAGCATTTGGTCACTATGCTAGACCTGTTGATCTCTCCTGATAGGTTTCCAGCATGGTCACTATAGCTACAGACCTTGTGATCTCTCCTGTAGGCTGCCAGCACTGGTCCCCTATAGCTACAGACCTGTGTGATCTCTCCTGATAGGCTTTCCAGACTGGTCACTATGCTACAGACGTTTGATCTCTCTGTTAGGCTGCCAGCACTGGTCACTATAGCTACAGACTGTGTGACCTCTGATAGGTGGGCCCGCTACTGGTTCACCCTTTGTACAGACCTGTGTTTATCTCTCCTGATAGGCTGCCAAACACTTGGTCACTATAGTACAGACCGTGTGATCTCTCCTGATAGGCTGCCCGCACGGTCACTATAGCTACAGACCTGTGCTCTCTCTCCTGATAGGCTGCCAGCACTGGTCACTATAGCTACAGAACTGTGTGATCTCTCCTGATAGGCTGCCAGCACTGGCCGCTATAGTTACAGACCTTTATGTGATCACTCTCCTGATAGGCTTGCCAGCACTGGTCACTATGACTACAGAATGTTAATCTCTATGATAGCTGCCTGCGCTGGTCACTATAGCATCAGACTAGTTGTGAATCTCTCCTGATAGGCTGCAAGCCTGGTCACTATAGCTACAGACCTGTAGTGATCTCTCCTGATAGGCTTGCCAGCACTGGTTGCTATAGATACAGACATGTTTTGGTCTCTCCTGATAGGTGCCAGCACTGGTTCGCTATAGCTCAGACCTTTGTGATCTGTAAAGATAGGATGCCAGAACTGGTCACTATAGCTACGGGACTGTGTGATCTCCCTGATAGGTGCCGCAACTGGTCGCGATAGTAAAGACCTGTTGATCTCTCTGATAGGTGCCAGCACTGGTTGCTATAGCTACAGACCTGTGTTGATCTCTACTGTAGGCTGCAGCATGGTCACTATAGCTACTGTCCTATGTGATCTATCCTGATAGGCTGCATTGCATGGACACTTTAAGCTACAGAACCGGTTCTATCTCTCCTGATATGGCTGCAGCATGGTCACTATAGCTTACCAGAACCTGTGTGTTGTGCTGATCTCTCTTGATAGGCTGCACGCACTCCCCAGGTCGCTATAGCTTCAACCTGTGTGTCTCTCCTGATGTCGGCCTGCGCTGGTCACTATAGCTACAGCACTGTGTGATCTTCCTGATAGGCTGACCAGCCACTGGTCGCTATAGCTACAGACCTGTGTGATCTCTCCTGATAGGCTGCCTAGCACTGGTCGCTATAGCTACAGACCTGGTGATGATCTCTCTGATAGGCTTCCAGCACGGGTTGGCTATAGCTACAGACCGTGTTGATCTCTCTGATAGCTGCCAGCGCGGGTCACTATATCTACAGACCCTGTGTAATCTCTCTGATAGGCTGCCAGCTCTGGTCGCTATAGTTACAGACCTTTGTTGATCTCTCCTGATAGGCTGCCAGCCACTGTCACTATAGATACGGACCTGGATTCTCTCTGATAGGCTGGCCAGCGCTTGGTTCACTATAGCTACAAGCCCTGTGTGATCTCCTCCTGTTTGGCTTCAGCACTGATCACTATGGCTACAGTCCTGGTGATCTCTCCTGATAGGCTCAAGCACTGGATGCTATAGATACAGACCTGTGTGATCTCTCCTGATAGGCTGGCCAGCACTGGTCGAATATAGCTACAGACCTGTGTGATCTCTCCTGATTGGCTGCCAGCACTGGTCACTATAGCTACAGACCTGTGGTTGATCTCTCTGATAGGCTGCAGCGCTGATCACTATATCTCAACAGACCTGTGTGATCTTCCATAATAGGCTGCCCAGCACTTGGTCACTATAGCTACAGACCTGTGTGATCTCTCCTGATAGGGATGCCATGCAATGGTTGCTATAGCTTCAGACCTGTTCCATCTATCCTGATAGGGCTGCCAGCACTGGTCACTATAGTACAGACTGTGTGATCCTCCTGAATAGGCTGCCAGCGCTGGTCGAATATAGTACAGGCCTGTGTGATCTCTCCTGATAGGCTGCCAGCACTGGTCACTATAGCTACAGACCTGTGTGATCTCTCCTGATAGGCTGCCAGCACTGGTCACTATAGCTACAGATCCTGTAATTCTCATTGATAGGCTGCCAGCACTGGTCCTATAGCTACAGACCTGTGTGATCTCTCCTGATAGGCTTGCCAGCATCTGGTCACTTAAGCTACAGGCCTGTGATGATCTCTCCTGATAGGCTGCCAGCACTGGTTCCACTATAACTACAGACCCGGTGTGATCTCTCCTGATAGGCGGCCAGCATGGTCACTATTAGCTACAGGTCCTGTGTGATCTCTCCTGATTAGGCTGAAGCACTGGTCACTTATAGCTACAGACCTTTGTGTGTTCTCTCATGATAGGCTTGCAGCACTGGTCGTATAGCTACAGACCTGTGTGATCTCTCCTGATAGGCTGCCTGGCACTGGTCACTATAGCTACAGTCCGTGGATCTCTCCTGATAGGCTGCCAGCATTGGTCGCTATAGCTACAGACTGTGTGATCTCTCAGATAGGCTGCAGCCTGGTCGATATAGCTTACAAACCTATGTGATCTCTCCTGATAGGCTGCAGCGCTGGCCGCTTTAGCTACAGACCTTGTGATCTCTCTGATAGGCTGCCAGTGCCGGTCACTATAGCTACAGTCCTGTGTGGAATCTCTCCTGGATTGGCTAGCCAGCACTGGTCACTATAGCTACAGACCTGTGTGATCTCTCCTGATAGGAGCTGGTCACATATGGTAGACACCAGTGTACACAGGCTCTGCAGACTGTATATTACCTCCATACAGTGACCATATAGTGGTAGACACCAGTGTACCAGCTCTGAAGACTGTATTTTACTCCATTACAGTGACCATTTAGTGGTAGACACCAGTGTTACACAGGCTCTGCAGACTGTATATTGTCCTCCATACAGTGACCACGATGGTGGTAGACACCAGTGTACCACAGCTCTGCGAATCGTATATTACATCTCCATGTGCAGTGACCCATTATAGTGGTAGTCACCAGTGTACAAGGGGCTCTGCAGGCTGTATCATTACCCTCCATTATAGTGACCATATAGGTGGTAGGGACCACAGTGTACTCAGGCTCTGCAGACGTATATTACCTCCAGTACAGTGACACTATAGTGGTAGGTAACAGTGTACACAGGCTTCTTGCAGGACTGTTATTACCTCAATACAGTGACCATATAGTGTAGGACACCCAGTGTACACAGGCTCTGTAGACTGTATATTACCTCATACCGTGGACCTCATGTAAGTGGTAGACAACCAGTGTACTCAAGGCTATGCGGACTGTATATTTCCTCCATACAGTGTCCATATAGTGGTAGGACCCAGTGTACACAGCTCTTGCAGACTGTATATAACCTTCATACGAGTGCGCATATAGTGGTAGTACACCAGTGTACACTGGCTCTGCAGACTGTATATTACTCCATACAGTGACCAATGGTCGTTAGAAAACCAGTGTACACTAGGCTCTGCAGTTTGTCATTTACCTCCATTACAAGTGACATATAGTGGTGGACACCAGTGTACACAGGGTCTGCAGACTGTTACATTACCTCCATAACACAGTGACCACATATAGTGGTACGACCACCTGTGTAACAGGTTCTGCAGACTGTATATTACCTCCACATTACAGTGGGACCATATAGTGGTTGACACCAGTGTACACAAGCTCTGCAGACTGTATATTACCTCCATATAGTGGTAGACACCAGTGTACACAGGCTCTGCAGACTGTATATTACCTCCATACAGTGACTATATAGTGGTAGACACCAGTGTACACAGGCTCTGCAGACTGTATATTACCTCCATACAGTGACCATATAGTGGTAGGTACCAGTGTAAACAGGCTCTGAAGACTGTATATTACCTCCATATAGTGACCATATAGTCGTAGACACCAGTGTACACAGGCTCTGTAGACTGTATATTACCTCCATACAGTGACCATATAGTGGTAGGTACCAGTGTACACAGGCTCTGCAGACTGTATATTACCTCCATATAGTGACCATATAGTGGTAGACACCAGTGTACACAGGCTCTGCAGACTGTTTATCTAGGAATAGGTAGTACACTGTTAATGCGTGTCTTCTTTTTGCAGCAAAATCTAAAGACGTCGTCACAGAAAGTGGAGCTGTGTATGTCCCGGCGCCGCAGCTCTGCTTGATGGCTTTGTTCCTGGTGCAGTCTCTGTGATCTCCGGGCAGTGGAGGAAACCTCCGATAATTACAACTATTTGAACAGGTTACTTAGTGTGAATGATGGAAACAAAATAATAAAAAAAAAAAATTCTGCAGTGATTTATATGTAAACGCAAATTATGCCCCAAAAAGTAGAACTTCTCCTGCATATAAAGTCCCCATAAAACTGCATCATTGGAAAAATAAAAAAACGTTATGATTGTTGCAACAAAGGGAGAAAAAAAACGAAAAACACTGCAGTCACTGAGGCCGTCCCAGGAGGCAGCGGGGTCTCAGGGGTTAATTAAAACCCCAAAAAACCAGCCGATCCGGCCGACGCTTTGATCATTAACCCCTTAGTGACCGGTCACTGCAAATCGAGGGGTTTTGTGGATCCCGGCGCCGCAGCTGTGCCAGGAACAGAGCCTGGGGCACGGCTGCACGGTCAGCCCTGGGGACATAAAGCACCCCGCAACCTTTGTGCCGCAAGTGAACCGCAGCGGATCAAAGGGTTTCCGCTGCTGTGTAGCTGGACAGAGCCTGGGGCTGCAGTCAGCTGGGGACATAAGCCAGCACTGTCTAGACCAGCGATCAGGCACGCTGTGTGCTGCCATCAGCTGGGTTGACTGAACTTAGTATAGATATAGAATATGCTAATACATTACTAAGTTTACAAAAAAAATGTAAAACAGTTTTCCCTTTAAGGGATTAAAAAAAAAAGTAAAAAACACAAAAAAAAGTGTAGAAAAAAAAAAATAATTGTGCCTCCATCACACACGAACCCTGCACCTATTGGGAACCCACGCAACTGTGATAACCTGGAGAATTCATCAAACAAGATATTAAGTGTGAAATGTGAAGGGTGTAAAAAAAATAATAAAAAAAATGGAAATAAATTCTGCAATAATTTCTAAGTGAACTTAAACTATTCCCCCAAAAAGTACAACACCGGAAAATACAAAAGTCACGACTGCTGGAACACAAGGAGGCAAAAACTGAAACATGCCGGTCACTGGGGGGCGCTCAGGTTCGGCTTAAGGGGTTAAATACTGAATCTTAAGTTTCGGTGTCATTTAACCTTAGAGCCAACACAGCTCCTGTTCCATAATTTACCACAACATTTTAGGAACCACCTAATTCTGCATATATTTTTATTAGCGGCGAAAAGAAGCCTCTTGGCCAAATGGTTGGAACCAACCGTCCCTACATTGCAGGAAGTGATCCAGGTGGTAAAACATCATCTCGAAATGGACAGAATCGACATCATCAGGACTAAGGAAACCCAATGCTCTAAATGTTTCAAGAAATGGCAGAGTTCATAGGTAACCTTTACACCCCCCAGGAGATCAAGGAGATCATGCAGCCTTTTATCTACACCTCCTGGTATCTCTCCTCTCACCTAGCGGGCGCTCTGGGGGCTTTGGATGTCTGTATCCCATAACATGGGAGCTTTACCTCAGCCATATCCTGGCACCAGGCCCTGGATACTCCCTGGGTAACTGTGCGTCAGAGTTGGGGGTGAATTTGTCCTCCATCTATTTCTCTCCCTCGGGCTTTAGGGGACGGGGGCTGTGTGGCGATCCCGCAGCATTGTATCAGCACAGGATTTGTTTTCACCTTTTATCCCAGACCTTACCTGATTACATAGGTGAATGTGATTATGTCTCTTATACATTACTGCGTATGGGGACCACTGTTCTGTGCTGGTTTTTGTTTGGTTTTTTTTTTTTGGGGGGGGTTACTTTTTTTATTATTTTTTGTTTTCTTTCTTTAGTGAAGATGGAGACTTCTTTTGCTTCATCCTTATTATTATGATACCAAAGTATGTCATTAGTGCTATTCTGTACTTTCATTGCTTAGTACTTTTCTTATCTGTACTAATGGTGTCTTATATTATTTCTTTGTGTATCAAGTGGTATCTCATCTATTGGACAAATACCAGGAAAATGGTTGTTGATTTTCGGGGCAGAATCCGGGCCCTTTATTCAATGACCTAGGACTGAGTGATGGAAGGTTCCAGAAATCGACCCAGACACCGGAGATACACGTGGATTATCAGAGACTAGGTAGTATCTCTCTTGCTTGTAACCTGGGATGTCACCAGCTCATACACCTCAATAGGAGACACAGAAGGTATTTTGGCTTTAGACAGATTTCTATATCAACATGATTCTTCATATGAGGCCAAACAGTTTTGCACTGATACGTTGTCTCTGATCCTCCACAATAACTTCTTTCTTTTTCAAGATCAATTTTACATGCAATCTAAGGGAACAGCCATGGGGAGCAATATGGCGCCCCCTTATGCCAATATCTTCATGGCCATAGTCGAGCAAGATTTTGTTTATACTAATTCCACCTTTCAATCCCATTCAGACATTTGGCTCGGATATATAGATGACGTTTTTTCTATCTGGACTGGCACACATCTTTACTACGATTCCACTCTGACATCAATTCTGCAGTTCCTGACCTACACTTCACCATCCATTACCACACTGATCGCATCAACTTTCTAGATACCGTCATTTTGAGTGACAAACGAACAAGGCAACTTGAGTACAGATATTTATCAGACATCTACCGACCGGAATAGCCTGCTGCACTAGTAACCATGCACCACTAAAAAATCTTTACCACAATCTCAATTTAAACGTGTACAACGCATCGTGCAGAATCCAGACACAGGCAAAATGAGATGAGATGAACTGACCCAACGCTTCATAGAACGAGGTTACCTCAGACAGTTGTGACGGCAAAGCTTACCCACTGTAACCACGACAGATACACCAAGAAATACCAAGGATACCACCATGACACCCCGTATCCCATTGGTTCTCACATACGACCCCTTGCTCCCTAAGGTCCAACAGATAATACGGAAGCATTGAACTATACTATCTCAATCTTATCCACAACTAAAAGAGTTCCAGAACCCAGGGCCATCTTTTCCAGTTGCCCGGGGGCCCTACAAGTATGAGGTGAGGTGTATGTACGTCCCAGGAATACAAGAAACATACCCTGGATCCCTTGGTTGGCTCTGTTTATTTAACTGTTTTTGTGTTCTTAGGATGTGCAAACAGTTAAAATCCATGGTGGAGAAGAGAGCCAAAGGCTCCCTGCCCGGCCAAATAGTCTTGTAGGCTGCAAGCTGTCTATGTCCAGACATAAGTGGCATAATAATTTGGATGTGCTTTGGAGGGAGGGGGGGTCATGGCATGGCTAAGTGTGATGTCATGTATGTGGGTATGGCCCACTGCAGTGCTCTGCCCAGGGGCCCATAATTCTGTTAAGACGGATCTGCCATAACCCACCCCTCCATTGTCATAAGCGAGATAGAAATCTAAATTAATTAGGGCGGACTTTGCTTCAATACGAACAATGATGCGACAGATGACCCAGACACCAAAACAAGGCACGTTCCCATGCCCTGGGTGTGCGCGATGCTCCTCAGTGACCAAAAGGAGTTACTTCTCTCATCCTCAGGCTGGACACAGCAAAGGTTTCTTCACCGGCCGCTCTGACTATGTCGGCCAGACTACTCCGGCCATAAAGATCACATATCAAAACACAAGTCGACGATTCGGTGTAAGGAGACCCTGTTCCCGATACCGGCGCACTTTGTGGAATTTAACCATCATCCAGCTCAACTTCGAATCTGTAAAGTACAAATTTATCCTCTTATCTGTACTGCTGCAATTGTTGTCTCTTCCAAATTAAGAATGTAGGTTTGCTGTAAACAGCTGGGATCCCAAAGAAATACCACCCACTCTTATTGACTGGATAATATAACTGTGTTTATTACAAGGAAGTACAGAGGTTTTATACCATTTGTTGTTTGATCATTGGTTAATTGGCATTTGGTGGAAGCACGTTTTATAAGGAAATCACAGTATAAGTTTATAATAAGGTGATATTACATCACTCCCTTTATTTTTTGCATTGTGAGGTACGTGGATCCGCTGACCACGCAACGATGGTAGTTAAGCAGCCAGGAACGGAGTCTAAGTAACCCCGGTTTTCACAGAGCCGCCCCCAAAGGGATGGACTTGCGGGCTAGGCTACCAGTCGTTACCCCCGAGTGACTTGCTTGAGGTGGCGGCGGGGTACTGCGTTTGGGACAGGATCGTAATCAAAGCGTAGTCAGGAACAGGCAGAAGTCAGGGCAGCGCAGAGGTTCGTGGTCAGAGGCGGCAGGGGCGGTCAGGGCAGGCGCAAACAGCAAGGTCAGGAAACGTAGCGGGAACGGACTGGTAAACGGATAAGCAATAGGACACAAGGACACTCCAAATCTCACAAAGCACCCCCAACAATCTGGCAACAGGGCGGGGGGGATACATTATTTTAGGACCAGCGCCCGGCAATAAGCCAATTACGGGACATGGCCCTTTAATTTTAAACCAGCCGCCGGCTGCGCGCGTAGGGGGCGCGCAAAGCGCACGACGGCCGGGAAAGACAGGAGCGCCCTTCGCCGGAGCGGGCCCGGTAAACGAGCCGGCGGGGGGAAGGGTGGCCCCGGGTGGACCGCAATGCCCGCGCCGCGGGCCCCGGCAGGCAGGAAGCGGCCGCAGGGGCAGCGGTGCCCGCGGCCGCCATGACATGCATACGTTGCATAATATTGCACAGTCCATCAAAGCAGCCCATATAAAGACTTGTGTACTTCAACTTGGGATTCCAATACTGGATGTCGAAACCGTCTACTCTGCGCCATCTTGTCTGCTGTGCTGCATTAGCTGGTTTGTTTGTAAGCCATAATGTCTTCAGCCTCTCTCAGAACAAGTACATCCTGACATTCCAAGCGTCTAATATCTGAATGAAACCGGTCAAGGTCAATAGATATACAGAATGGTTCATACACACAGTACATAGACAGTTTGGGATATAATCAATGGATAGGAACAGAGTTTAATGTTTTGTAATTTAAAATTCTTGCCCTGAAATTCCAAGTGTTTTCGAACGGGCCCCCTTTACCCGGGGGGGGGAAAAAGTAGGTTTTTACTACAAAAGGGGGAGGGGGGTCTGGATCCACCCCCCTTTGGGCTTTTTGGAACCCGGGGGGAAAAAACCCAGATTATGTCTTTAAATTTTCCCCTTTTATATACTCTATAAAACTTTTTGCCCCTTTTTACCTGTTTGGGTAATGTAGGGGGTTTAAATGCAACATTTTAATGCCCTTTTGTTCATTTGTTTTTAAAAGGGAACCCCTGTCCCCAATTTTTTTTTTTTTTTTATTTAAAACCCAAGTAAATCCATTGCTTTTCCTCTCGGGGCCGTTTTTTTTTCCTGATTTCCTTTCGGCCCGCTATATATGTTTTTTGGGGAAAGGAATTCTTGCTTGCACTCTTTAACAGCAGTCGGGAAGAGATGCTTTACACAGCTTCAGGGCACAAAAGGTTTCTTTGCCCAGTTTTGTCCCATAGACTTGTAAGGAGATTTTTCCCTGTGAAGGGGGGGGAGAGGGGGAGTTTGTGCCCTGGAAAAGGACCCAAGAGTGGGGGGGATGGGAGGGGGGAGCTGTGAAAACCCCCTCTTGTGAGGGGTGGCCCTTTTTTAATCTGTACACATCAGTGTCTCCTTTCAGTTTGACCCTGGTTTTACTGACAAGGGGCCGAAAAAGAAAATTTCGTCTAAACAGAACGGGGAAGTGTCGACAATTATTGGGCCTAGGGGCCCAAAAGTAAAAAAACTGCAGGATTTAAAAAATTTTTTTTTTTAAAAAAAATTTGGGAAGTGATATGGAAAAATAAAAAAAAAAAAACCAAAAAAACCATAAAAAATTTTTTTAAACATAAAAATGTGATTTAAAAAACAAAAAGTTTTTTTTTTGGATGACACTTTCCCCTTTTAATTTTCATATTTCCCTATAAGCTGTATCATAGCCAACTACCGATGGGACTAGCCGCACATTTATTAGACTTCATTCAGTCAAACAATTGATGACATGTGTGTTTTTAATTTTTGTTTCCCTCTTAAAAGATAAAAAAAGAATATATTCCAAATTTTTTGGGGGTTAAACCCCGAGGTTCCAGTTGGGGGGAAACCCTGGAAAGGTTTTCCCGTTGGTGGTAACCCTGAGGTCCCGTTGGGGTAAACCCTTGGGGCCCCGGTTTTTTTGGGGGTAAACCCTTTTTGGGCCCAGTTTTGGGGGGGAACCCCGAGGTTTTCCCGTTGGTTGGGAACCCTGGGTTCCCCAGTTTGGGGGGAAC
This sequence comes from Phyllomedusa bahiana, assembly GCA_025379985.1. Lineage (NCBI taxonomy): Eukaryota > Metazoa > Chordata > Amphibia > Anura > Hylidae > Phyllomedusa > Phyllomedusa bahiana. The sequence goes on from JAODAL010019046.1 coordinate 34,219, forward strand.
CCCGAGGTCCATTGGTGGTAACCCCCGGGTCTCAGTTGGGGGAACCCCGAGGGCCCGTTGGATCGAAAGGAACTTTAAAATCGCCTTTGGCCTTACAGGCCCATAAGCCTTAAGAGAAAAAAGAAACATTTCTTTCCCCTGCCATTCCCAAAAAGTTTTTGGGAGTTTTTCCCTTTTCCCACGCTGCACAAAAAATGGGGGGGGGTTTGATTTCCAGGGGGCTAAGGCCCTTGATATGGGAGGGAGATAAGTGTCGCGGGGCCAAAAGGTTGCTACGGGAGAGCCTTTACAGGGGGTAAATGCTCTGCAAAATTTTTTTTTTCCCCCCGAGGTGGAAAATAAAAAAGTGGGAGTTGCAGTATTCAAAAAGGTGGGTTTGGAAATGGCTGGAGGCCCGGCAATTTTATCCTCCAAAAACAGTAAGGAATCCCCCCCGGTTGGGGGATTTTTTAAAGCCAAAATGGGATTAACCTAGGCCCCCCCAGGAAAGAGCTACCCAAACAATGGGAGGAAGGGGGGTTAACCGAGATAGGGAACAGGTCCACTTTAAGACTCCGACGGTTTTTGGTTTTTTTCAGTATGGCAAAAAGTTTTGCGTTTCAAATGAAGGATAGGGTTTTTGGGGTCGGTTTTTTAGTGATGTTTGGGCCCAAGGGAGGAGACCATAACCTCGGGAAATTTTCTGTGCGATTAACCCCCCTAACTTACCTGGGGGTTTTTGGGATAAAACAAGAAAAACCCTTTCATTGGCGGCTTCCAGTAGTAGAGTCTTTCAATCGGGTAAACCCATTCCGGCCCTTTTTTTAGGCCCGGACAACAATTCCCCCCTTTTTCTAGGACCCGGGGAGAAAGCCAAATAAATTCTGGAGACCTGCTTGAGCCGGGCCCCAAAAAAAAGGGGGAAGGGGGGATTGGAATGGTCGGGAAAAAATAAAAAATAATTTTGGAAGAATACTCAACTTTAAAGACATTCAATTTTCCCCCAAAACCCGAAAAGTCTTTTCGATTCCCCAACCCCCCCGCCAAACGGGCAATCCCCGAGCAAGTAGGGGCAAAAAAAAATTTTAAGCAAACCCGTTATGACAAATCCCCGCAAAGGGGGTTTTTGTTCCCGAAAAAAAGAATTTCCCCCCGGGCCCGGGAAAAAAAGGGGGAAATTCGATTTGATCACGGTGACCAAGTTAAAGGGGGAAAGGGGAAAAAATTCAGGGCTTTAGATTTAGAAAAAAATTTAAATTTTTTAATTGGACCCCTGAGTAAAACGGGCCAGTTTTTTTTTTTTTTCCCCTATCAGTGAAGGGAAAGGGAGATAAAGGGGTCCGCAAGTAGATTAGCAAGTCATTTAGCAAAAGCCCAAAAAACTTGAACTCCGCGTGCCAATCCTTAAACCCCCATGTCCGGAAATTTGGGCCCCAATAAAACAGCCATCAAATTTTTCCCTGGGGATCAAAAACATATACAAATGGGGACAAGGGCATCCCCGTCTAGTTCCATTGCGAATAACAAAGGCCTTAGAAAGGGGCCATCGAACCCCTTCCCCCCCCTAGCCGAAGGATTTTGGTAAAGGCTAGAATCTTTTAATAAAAAGGGGACCTAGACCTATGTGTCCGACGGGGGTCCCAAGAGACCTTAAAAATGCTTTTTCTGCATCCAAGACGGGTCATAAGGGACCCCCCTTTTGAGCGGCAAAATCAATTATATTCAGGGTCTTTGGGGTGTGTTTGGCCCCCCCTTCCCTGGAACGAAGCCTACTTGATTGGATGGTCAGAGGGGCGGGTGGGGATTAGACGATTGGCCAGGAGCTTGGCGTAGATCTTGAGGGTCTACATTAGGAGCGAGATGGGCCTGTAGCCCCGTAAGTTTGGGGGTCTTTCCCCTTTTAGATAAAACTGGACAGACAGTGAGGCCCCCTGTGGGAAAGGGGGAAGAGGGGGAAAACCCTTATCGGGAGAATAGTGGAAGAGGGAGCGGGGTTCTTAAAATGTACTTGAAAACCGCGGGGCCCGGGCTTTCCCACAGGGAGTCCAAAAGGCTCCTCAAAAGTTGTACCCCCTCAGCGGGGAGCGGGGAAATGGAGAAAAAGGGTTTTTAATTTAAATGGGAGAGGAAGGGGGCCCCCGAGGTACGGTATAGTAAAAAAAATTATGAATAGAACTCTTTGGTGCCCAACCCCAGTATTAGGAAAAATTTCCCCCATCCCATTTTTAATACTTGGGACAAAGGATTTGCAGTTCTTTTCCTCGGGGCCCGCGAAAGGGAGATGCCCACTTTTGTTCCAAAATCATAAAACCTTTTTTTTTTTTTTAAAAAAAAAAGGCAGATCTGCGGGAGTTTTGCCCCATGAGGCCTCGAAGAGTGGGGCGAACTTCCAGCCCGGCCATCACGGGTTTTTTTGCAGCACCCCCCGGGAAAGAGTCTTTTAGCAAGATTTCTAACGCAGAACTTTTTGCAATGCTTCCTGGGGCGGAGCCGCCTTTTGAGACGGTTTCCTTTTAATGAGCACACCTGCAAAACGCTTTAAAGGCTTCCCATTTAAGTTTGAGATTGTTATCTCCTGCATGGTAAAATGAAGTGCTCAGTAGTTCTCCAAAGCTCAGGAGGAGACGGGTCAAATAAAAAGGATCATTGAGCCCCAGATGTAGCCTGCGCGGAGAGAAATGGGAGGCGGAGGGTTATATAAACTGGGGCATGTTCTGAAAAAAGCACCTTTCCCTTAGTGGAGGAGAGGGCATGGGTGGGGACATGTAAAGAAAAATAGTCGAGCCCTTGTTGTGGGGGGAGAGGGGGAAATAGTCCCTATCGAGGGATTTGAAGCGCAACCCCTCAGAATGGAATTGAAAAAAAGCTTTCTTGACACTTTTGAAAAGTGAATCAGATAGTGGAGCGCCCGGTGGAATTACCTAGTCGGGTCAAGAGTGAGGTTAAGGGCCCACAAAAAAATCGTGCCGTGCATGGGGTTTAATTTTTCTAAAACCCCTACCCAAAATGTTTTTCCGGATTGGGGCATAGAATTTACGATGTAAAAACGTGACAGCATGTTTATAATCAAAATGAGTATTGGGTTTAAAAAACAGGGATGCAACTAATTACGGAAAGAGATAAGGACTTATGAACAGAAAAAGCAACCCCCCCCGACTTTGAATGGGGGGAATTGGGAGCCCCTGGGGGAAAACCTGTCTTTCTTATAGGGGGGCCCGGCCTACTTAAAGGTGTCTCCTGAAAAAACCAATTTGGGGGAAGGGGAGGATTTGGGAAGTGGTAAGCCTTTTAAAGAGTAAAATTGAGTGGAACAGCAAATAAATAACAACATTTTCACCCTTTATCTTTTTAAAAATTCTGCACCCTTTTATTTTAGCTGCTCCCTTTTGTGATCCTTTTTTTACAGCTATCCCAGGGGGTCGACAGGGCGAGAGTTTCGTTTTTGCAATGCCCAGACATCACCTCTCCCTCAGGCAGCTATGAGTTTCCAAACCCCCCGTGCGGTCATTTACTCCCCTCCCTGTGCTCCTTAGTAATTAGTCAAACGTGCAAATAATAAAAAAAAAAACCTCAATGAGGTTTTGTGCATTGATAAAAAAAAAAAAATCCACGTTTGGGTTTCCCTGCAGGGATTTGAACCTTTGGCCTTGTGCTGGAGGAAAAAAATTTTATGTCTGAGCTATCAAAATGCTTTAAATAAACAGCCCTTTTTATTTGACAGAAGAGGAAAGGCCCTTGCCGGAAAAGTCATCCTGCGGGTCACTTTTTATGTAATTAAAAAACAAACACACACCCCCCCTTTCTGAGACATAGGCAAAGGAAGGATACGGGGTATGAAATGAGATCGTGGCAAAACCCCTTAAGGGCCCCCCATTCAAACGCGGGGGGAAGACAAAATCAGCCCACCGGCGCCCGGAAAAGACGGGAAAGGAAAAGGGGACAGAGGGAAAAAAGAAGAGAAAAGGGGGAGATAAACAAAAACAGGGGGGGGAAAGAGAGGACTGTTGAGCCCCGAAAGAATAACAAAAAAATCTTAAAATTGGAGACCAGAGCGCCGAGAAAGGGGCCCCGGGGACATCCTGGCCCTTTTTCGGGGGCAAGTTGCCACTTTGAAAATGAAAAAAACAGGAGATATTAGGGGGGACACGTCCATTTGTCGGGATGCAACCCCCTTCAAAAAGCCCCCCCCCCACTCCACCTAATGCTAACCGCTTTGGAAAACAACAGGGGAAACCCCCTTTAGCCGGTAGTAACCCCCCTAACCTGGTAGTGCCCCCTTTCAGGAGGAGATGCCCCCTTTTCCAAATAGATGCCCCCCCCGTAGCCAGGAGAGCCAAATTTTTAGCCCGGAGATGCCCCCCCCTTTTTTAGCCAGGTAGATGCCCCCCTTTTTGCCAGGGAGGGGCCCCCTTTTTTTTCCAGGTAGGTCCCCCTTTGTTGCCCGGTAGGGGCCCCCCTTTTTTTTTCCCGGTAGGGCCCCCCCTTTTTTTGCCAGGTAGTGCCCCTCTGTTGCCGGTAGATGCCCCATGTTTGCCCGGTAGTGCCCCCCCTGTTGCCCGGGAGATGCCCCCATTGTTTGCCCGGTAAGGCCCTCTTTTGCCAATATCCCCCCCTTGTTGCCAGGGGTGCCCCCCTGTTGCCCGGGGTGCCCCCATTGTTGCCAGGTAGTGCTTTCCCCTGTTGCCAGGTGTGCCCCTTGTTGCCATTTTTTGCCCCCCTTTTTTGCCCGGGAGTGTCCCTTCTGTTGCCAGGTAGTGCCCCATTGTTCCCGGAGTGTCCCGTGTTCCCGGGAGTGCCCCCTTTTTGCCCGGTAGTGTCCCTTCTGTTGCCGGGTATGCCCCCCTTTTTAGCCAGGTAGTTGCCCCCTTTTTTGCCCCGTGTGCCCCCAGTTGCAGGGAGTGCCCACTGGTTTCCCGGTGTGCCCCCCCGTTGCCCGGTAGTGCCCCTCTGTTTCCAGGTAATTTAAAATATAATAAAATAAAATTTAAAAAAAATAAAAAAAATAAAAACCCCCTCACCTGACCGGCTCCTGCGCGCTGCCACTCCCGACCCATTCCCAGGGGGCAGGGGAGATTTCAGGCGCGTCACCCCTGCGCCGCTGACCTGTATGTCGGGCGCAAGGCGCCGGACATACAGGGGGGGAGGGGGGGGGGGGCGATCCCCCCGCCCCTTGCAAGCGGACTCCGGGGGTGAAGCGGCAGCGGGGGCCCCCCCCCCCGCTTCACCCGCCTTAGGACGGCCCGGCGGCGCCAGAGTAGCACCAGCGAACCCGGGCCCCGCGGTATTTAAAGCCCCCCGCCCCCTCTGGGGGGCGGGAGGAATCCCAAAACTTGCCGGGGGGGAGGGGGGGCCCCCAAATAGGGGACCCCCCCCAAAAAAAGGGGAGAGTTGGCAAATAGTTGGGGGGGGAAAGAAAAACAGGATAATGGGGAATAGCTCCCCAAAATATGACGGTATTTATGTGTGAGCATCCCAAAATCTAGACATAACCTGAATAGAACCCCTCAACACAACAGAAATAGGCATAGAATGAGCGGCAGTTGTATCCGATGGGGAGACCAGAGGCATGTGAGCGCCACGGACCCCTGCTTCCTACGAAATCTCGGGGGGGGGATTCACTGAGGCCGGTCCCGAAACCAGATATGTTTTCACTGAACGTGACTTCTTGGATCGGGATTGTCGGGGCGGGAGTCCCCGGTCCTCTGCACGGAGACTCTGAGCTGGGATCGAGGCTCTGGCCCCTACACCCCTAGAAGAGACGATAGAGGGCCACTCCGGCAAGGAGATATCTGACATCTGTAAGTCTTGTAGGAATGCTGGAACGTCCTGCCTTACAATGAGGGCAGAAGGGAAGCCCCACCTGTAGGATATATTCCTTTCACGAGAGAACAGGTTGGAGCAGAGCCCTTTGCGCCAAGGTGTGTCGGGAAAGATCCGGGAAGATTTGTATGGGTTGGCCCTGATAGGTCAGAGAACGACGCCTACGTGCCTTCTGCATAATTTCTTCTTTAAAGGGGTTGTCTCACTACATCTATTCCTCTCCCCTCAGTGCTTTTTTATTGGTTTCTCTTTGAATTCAGGGCCGTGTTTATTGGCTTCTACTAGGTTGCAGTAGAAGCCAGGTCTGTAGCTATAGCAACCAGTGCTGGCAGCCCATCAGGAGAGATCACACAGGTCTGTTAGCTATAGCGACCAGTGCTGGCAGCCTATCAGGAAGAGGTCACACAGGTCTGTAGCTATAGCAACCAGTGCTGGCAGCCTATCAGGGGAGATCACCAGGTCAGTAAACTATAGTGACCATGGGTGGCAGCCTATCAGGAAAGATCACACAGGTCTGTAGCTATAGTGACCAGTGCTGGCAACCTATCAGGATAGATCACACAGGTCCTGTAGCTATAGTGACCAGCGCTGGCAGCCTATCAGGAGAGATCACACAGGTCTGTACTATAAAATGACCAGTGGGTGGCAGCCTATCAGGAGAGATCCACACAGGTCTGTAGTATAGTGACCAGTGCTGCAGCCTATCAGGAGAGATACACAGTCTGTAGCTATAGCGACCTAGCTGGGCAGCCTAAACAGGAGAGTCACACAGGTCTGTAGCTATAGTGACCAGTGCTGGCAGGCCTAATCATTAGAGATCACACAGGTCTGTAGCTATAGCGATCAGTGCTGGCCTATAGGAAAAGATCACCAAAAGGTCTGTAGCTATAGCACCAGTGCTGGCAGCCTATCAGGAGAGATCACACAGGTCTGTTTGCTTATAGCAATTAGTGCTGGCAGCCTATCAGGAGAGATCACACAGGTCTGTAGCTATAGTGACCAGTGCTGGCAGCCTATCAGGAGAGATCACACAGGTCTGTAGCTATAGCGATTAGTGCTGGCAGCCTATCAGGAAAAATCACACAGGTCTGTAGCTATAGTGACCAGTGCTGCAGTCTATCAGGAAGACACACAGGTCTGTAGCTATAGTGACCAGTGCAGACAGCCTATAGGAGAGATCACCAGGTCCTGTAGCTATAGTGGAACCGAGTGCTGGCACCTATCAGAGGGATCACACAGTCTGTAGCTATAGTGTCCAGGCTGGCAACCTATCAGGAGAGATCCCACACAGGTCTATAGGCTATAGCAACCAGTGCTGGCAGCCTATCAGGATAGATCAAGCAGTCTGTAGGCTATAGCGACCTGAGAGCTGATGCAGCCCGTACAAAGAGGGGTATTCTAGAATTAGGTAGATGCTGTTAATGGATATACTGTATATTACATGTGACTTGATTTTTCAAGATCTTTAACATAAAAAAGTTAATTCTTGTAAGTGAGAACAAACACCCTTTAAGACATAAAATGAGTATTCCGGCATACAAGGTCCCGTGGATGGTGGATATCATGTGCTAGGGGTGCGCAATGCCCCTATGAACTTCTCCACATTTCAATGAACGTGGTGGGCGCTCGTAAAGAATATCGTCGAAGAATGGTTGGAGACGTGGAGTACAAATCAGAAGAGGAATTGGACTCCGGGAGACCCCTGATTCCCGCACGTTGCTCCTTCTTCCTGCTGTTCTCATACATCGTCCAGGTGTTGTTGGAGTGCAAATAATTGAGAAGTGTTGTCAGTACCGTTCCCTGGCAGCGCCAGCAGGGCGTCGGAATAGAATCTTGCGTGATTGTTGTTAGAGAGATCGTACAGAACAGTAGCGAAGTCCCTTCCTAGCACTCCTCCACGAGACGCTGCGCCATAGCAGGAAACATATCCCTCTATTGGGAGGTTCCTCGAGTGAGGCGCCGGAGATTCCGCAAGAGTGAATGGTCACTGGACTGGCCCGCTGATGGCACTGCTGGGGAGTCTCCAAAACCGCACTAGAACGAGACACGGTCAAGTGTTAGAGGGCTGGCATGCAGGGGCCGGCAGAGAGTGGCCCAAGCTATAATGTACGCCAACCTCTGGCGTTGAAGGAGCTCCGACCATTTGGCGGGCACAAGCCGGGGAGTTTGGAACAGAGGCACTGCCCACAGAGCGAGAGGTGTAGTGCGCCTCCCTGTAGCCCTGTTTAGAGGTATGCCCCCAAGAGGACCCAGTATGACCCAGGCTGGAGAGGGCTGATACCGCTCACCGGACAGGGGGATCAAGGCAGAGCCCTGATGTGACCTATGAGACAGGCCAGTCCCAAAAACATGTGGCGGGCGAGTCAGACTCCCCAAGTGTCACCTTCTCCCCATACACTATATGAGGGATCCCTCACCCCCAATAGCTGGATGCTCCAGAGGTGGTATCTGGTGATACCCTGGGGCAGATGGATCCCAAGAGGATCAGGATTTCCCAAGCCCAATGTGTGCTGAGGGGAGACGGTGGGACAGCCATGGTGTGGGGCCCTGGGGCATGACTGTGGCAATCCTCCAAGCCACGACTCGAGGGGTCCCTTTACTCTATAAACCTTGTGGGGAGCCTCTACTATTATCCTCCAGCCCTCACCGGTTACTGTGGCTCTGCTATGTCCGGGACTCTCTTACAGTATCCACCGCAGAAACATATACATATAGATCACCTATCTCGGCACCTGAGGAGTCTTCTCACCTGGGTCAGATCATTACATTTTCCTCTATTTCTTACTTTTCTTCTATTCTCATTTTTGTCCTTTTTTTCTATCTCTTCACAACATTCCCTCCCTCCCTCCCTTCGTCTCCGCATCCTCTTGACATATACTCTTTCACTTACCCTGTTACTTCCCCTTTATTGTGCTCCTTACACTTTCTTTTGACCCCGTATTTATGTATATACTGATGCACTCATCGTATCCTTTATTGAGTACATATGTGCATAGCTTCAATGTATCACTGTAATTAAACCTCTTGGTTATCAAGCATTTACAAATAATGGGGGAAAAGTGCCCCTGGATTTTTCTTCCTATCAGAGATTAGAAACTGGAGGGACCGGAGCCGAGTGGGGGGCGGGGGGGGGGGGGCGCCCTCTTGCGTCTGTTGGAAATGATGAACAATATCATTTAAGACTGAAGACCTAAGAAATGTCACTGTGGCCCCTAGCTCAGTTTAGGGTCCCTGATAGGTCACTGTGGTCTCTGACTCAGTTTAGGGCCCTGATAGGTCACTGTAGCCCCTTACGGGGTTTAGAGCCCTGAGAGGTCACTGTGGTCACTGACTAGGTTTAGGGCCCAGAGAGGTCACAGTATCCCCAAACAAGGTTTAGGGCCCCTGATAGGTCACTGTGGCCCCTGACTCAGTTTAGGGCCCCTGATAGTTCACTGTGAACAAAGACTCGTATAAGGGCCCAGATAGGTCACTGTGGTCTCTGACTCAGATTAGGGCCCTGAGAGGTCACTGTGGTCTCTGACTCAGTTTAGGGCCCTGAGAGGTCACTGTGGTCCCTGACTCGGTTTAGGGCCCCTGATAGGTCACTGTGGTCTCTGACTCGGTTTAGGGCCCTGATAGGTCACTGTTGCCCCTGTCTCGGTTTAGGGTCCTGGATAGGTCACTGTGGCCCCTGACTCGGTTTAGGGTCCCCTGAAGGGTCACTGTGTGGTACCACAGACTCTGTTTAGGGCCCCTGATAGGTCACTGTGGTCCCTGACTCGGTTTAGGGCCCCTGATAGGTCACTGTGGCCCCTGACTCGGATTAGGGCCCCTGAAAGTCACATTGTTGCCCCGACTCGGTTTAGGGCCCCTGAGAGGTGACTGTGGGCCCTGTCTCTGTTTTGGGGCCCTGATAGGTCACTGTGGCCCCTGACTCGGATTAGGGCCCCTGATAGGTCACTGTGACCCCTGACTCGGTTTAGGGCCCCTGAGAGGTCACTGTGGTCACTATCTTTACTCCACTTCTGTCACAATTTCCCATCACACAAACATTTGTTGATTTGATCACAAAACAATTTAACAGATTGAGATCTAATTAGGAGAAGAAATTCTGTCATTGAAGTAATGAGGAAGAACCGGCTCCGGAAGGTTCTGAGTCACAACAATTGTATCCGTCCGACCAACGCAGCAACAAGGCCCGAGGCGACCACGACCAAGAGAGGAGAGGACACCTCCAAACCTTCCCGAAATTCCAGAACCGGTGCCACCTGCTCATGACGTCACACAAATCATAGGAACATGTGATCATGCTCAGCTCCTCTCCTCTATCATATAACCCTATATATCACAGAGCTCAGCTCCTCTATCATATAACCCTATATATCACAGAGCTCAACTCCTCTCCTCATCATATAAACATCTCAATATCACAGAGACCTCAGCTCCTCTATCATATAACCCTATATATCACAGAGCTCAGCTCCTCTATCAAATAACCCTACATATCACTGATCTCGCTCCTCTAGCATATAACCCTATATATCACAGAGCTCAGCTCCTCTCCTCTATCATATACCCCTTATATCACAGAGCTCAGCTCCTCTATCATAAAACCCTATATATCCACAGAGCTCAGCTTCCTCTATAATATTAACCTCTATATTATGCACAGAGCTCAGCTCCTCTCCGTTCTATCATATAACTCTAATATCACCAGAGCTCAGCTCCTCTATCATATAACTACTATATATCACAGAGCTTCAGCTCCTCTCCTCTATCATAGTAAACCCTATATATCACAGAGATCAGCTCCTCTATCCATATAACCCTAAATACTCACAGAGCTCAGCTCCTCTCTCTCTATCATATAACCCTATATATCACGAGCCACAGCTCCTCTATCAAATAACCCCTATATATCACAGAGCTCAGCTCCTCTCCTCTATCAATAACCCTATTTATCACAGAGCTCAGCTCCTCTCCTCATCATATAACGCCTAGTATTATCACAGAGCTCAGCTCCTCATCATATAAACTTATATATCACTGAGCTCAGCTCCTCTATCATATAACCCTATATATCACAGAGCTCAGCTTCCATCTATCATATAACCCTATGTATCACAGAGCTTAGCTCCTCTATCATATAACCCTATATATTACAGAGCTCAGCTTCTCTATCATCTAACCCTATATATTACAGAGCTCAGTTTCTCTATCATATAACCCTATATATCACAGAGCTCAGCTTCTCTCCCTCTATCATATACTCTATATATCACAGAGCTCAGCACCTCTACTCATATAACTCTATATATCACAGAGCTCAGCTCCTCCCTCTATCATATAACCCTATATATCACAGAGCTCCAGCTCCTCTAACTCATTAAAACCCAATATATCACAGAGCTCAGCTCCGCTCCTCTATCATATAACCCTATATATCACAGAGCTCAGCTCCTCTATCATATAACCCCATATATCACGAGAGCTCATCTCCTCTACCACATATAACCCTATATATCACAGAGCTCAGCTTCTCACCTCTATCATATAACCCTATATATCACAGAGCTCAGCTCCTCTCCTCTATCGATGTATAACCCTATATAATGCCACACTAATCCGAGCTCAGCTCCTCTCCTCTACTTCATATAACCTTATATCACAGAGCTCAGCTCCTCTATCATATAACCTTATATTTATCACTGAGCTCAGCTGCCTCTATCATATAACTCTATATACTCACAGAGCTCAGCTCCTCTATCAATAACCCTATAATCACAGAGCTCCGCTCCCTATCATATAACCCATTCTATCACAGAGGCTTCACCAGCTCCTCTATCATATAACCCATATATCACAGAACTCAGCTCCTCTCCCTATCATATAACCCTATATATCACAGAGCCAGCTCCTCTCCTCTATCATATAACCCTATAATCACAGAGCTCAGCTCCTCTCCTCTATCATATACCCTATATATTCACAGAAGCTCAGCTCCTCTCCGCTATCATATAACCCTATATATCACTGAGCTCAGCTCCTCTATCTAATACCCCAATATATCACAGAGCTCAGCTCCTCTATCATATAACCCTATATATCACAAGCTCAGCTCCTCTATCATATAACCCTATTAATCACAGAGCTTCAGCTCCTCAGGTCATATAACCCTATATATCACAGAGCTCAGCTCCTCTATTCTATCCTATAACACTATATATCACAGAGCTCAAGCTCATCTCCTCTATCATATAACCCAAATTAAATCACAGAGCTCATGCTCCTCTCCCTCTATCAATATAACCCTATATAATCCCAGAGCTCAGCTCCTCTCCTCTTTCATATAACCCTAAATATCACAAGCTCAGCTCCTCTCATCTATCATATAACCCTATATATCACAGAGCTCGGCTCCTCTCATCTATCATCTAACCCTATATATCACAGAGCTCAGCTCCTCCGATCTATCATATAACCCTATATATCTCAGAGCTCAGCTCCTCTCCCAACTATCATATAACCCTATATATCACAGAGCTCAGCTCCTCTCCTCTCCCTATCATATAACCCTATATATCACAGAGCTCAGCTCCTCTCATCTATCATATAACCCTATATATCACAGAGCTCAGCTCCTATCCTCTAGCATATAACCCCTATACTACTCCACAGAGCTCAGCTCCTCTCATCTATCATATAACCCTATATATCACAGAACTCAGCTTCTCTCATCTATCATATAACCCTATATATCACAGAGCTCAGCTCCTTTCCTCTATCACCCATTGGATCCAGACGGGAGTATAAATAGATCATTGAAAGGAGCAAATTCCAGCTTTCCAATAGAAGTAAAATCCACAGTTTATTGAAGCAAAATACAGGAGAGAAGAAACTCCTGACGCGTTTCAGACCCAACCCCCCGACTGAGGTCACTGGGGACTGTTTACATTCAGCTTTAGACAAGTTTATCAGGTCAGAATCCAACTGGAAACACTGGTGGTGTGGCCCCCCCTCCAGCTCTATCCTCTGGGTCTATTCCGGAGGTGCCTCCTACATGTCTGATCCTGGACCTCATCAGAGAGCGCCCTCCCGCATCACCCGGCTCCACGGCGGGGGTCTGGTAGCAGAGATATGGCTTCCAGTTGGCTCTTCTTCCCTGTTGGAAGGACCCATATGGGGAAACCTCCAGATCCCGTCCTCCTCCACCACCTCCCACCTTGGACCTTTTCCATCTGTACTGACCATGTGACTGAGGTCCAACAAGTATCACAATTTGGGTGACTCCACCTTGTATGTGAGATCAGCCCGCCCATCCAAATGTTCAGGAAATGTATCCAGCTCCTCCTATAGAGCGTCCACCGCAAAGAAACATCGTCACCAGGATGGGGCCCCCAACTACACGAAGGAAGGCAGAAGGATATTAGCAGCCCCAGGGGCCAAACTGGACAGATTAGGGCCTCTGAGACCATAAGGATATTAGCAGACCCAGGGGCCACACTGGACAGATTAGGGCCTCTAAGAAAATAAGTATATTGGCATACATAGGGTTTACACTGGACCCCATCGCTGTACCTCTCTTCTGCATGTCATGATATCTTCTGAAGACGATGCCCAGCAGATTGTAGCAGATTAGGGCCTCTGAGACAATAAGGAATTAAGCAGACACCAGGGGCCACACTGTGACAGGCCAAGACCATCCGAGACCATAAGTGATATTAGCAGACCTGGGGTCCACACTGGACAGGCTAGGACCTCTGAGGACCATAAGGATAGTTAGCGAGACCCGGGGCCACACTGGACTGATAAAGAGCCTCTGAACCTTATTAAGGATATTAAGACAGACCAGGGCCACACTGGACTGATAGAGCCTCTGAGACCATAAGGATATTAAGCAGACTGCTGGTGGCCGACTCCCACACACTGGACAGAATTAGGGCCTCTGAAGACCATAAGGATACTACAGAACCTAGGTGGCCACACTGGACAGATTAGGGCCTCTGAGACCATAAGGATATTAGCAGACCCAGGGGCCACACTGGACAGATTAGGGCCTCTGAGACCATAAGGATATTAGGCAGACCAGGGCCACACTTGACGAATTAGGGCCTACGAGACCATAAGGAAATTAGGCATACATGAGGTCTACACTGGACCCCATCGCTGTAACGCTCCTTCTGCATAATCATGATAATCTTCTGAAGAGACGATGCCCAGCCAGATTGTGGCGCATCAGTACACCCGGCGAATGCGCAACCTAGCGGGTACACCAGAAGGTACAAACTGATGAGGACGACCCCATTATCCATAGACGTCCCCCAACATCGGAGGCGGCCGCAGATCCTCGTGATGCTCCATCCAAGTCCTTCCCTAATGTGCTAAACACAGGATTCTGCCCCAAGACACTCGGCCCCGGGGGAGTCACCTTCTAATCATGCCCCAGTTTCTCATCAGTGATCCCGTCACAGGACACCCGATCCCGGATCCCAGCCCGAGCGCTCATGCACTTGTGGATCATTCGGGATCTTAGCGGCGCCCCATTCCCTGCACATCTATTAGGTGGATGTACTTCAGGATGAGCAGTGAGAGAATGAGCCTTCCTCTCTTAAGACACTGGGGCCCCCGAGTCCCCGACTGAGGACGGACTCAGCCCGGCAATCATAAGGGGCCCCCTCTGATATCTGGCTATGGCCTCTGATTGGTCGCTCTGATCCCTGACTCAGGTCATGGCCTCTGATTGGTCGCTGTGGTCCCTAAATCAGATCTTGGCCTCTGATTGGTCGCTGTGGTCCCTAAATCAGATCTTGGCCTCTGATTGGTCGCTCTGATCCCTGACTCAGGACATGGCCTCTGATTGGTCGCGGTGGCCCCTGACTCAGGTCATGGCCTCTGATTGGTCGCGGTGGCCCCTAAATCAGATCTTGGCCTCTGATTGGTCGCTGTGGCTGCTGTCTCCTGTGGATCCATCAGCTGTAATAATGTAGATCTCTGGGATCAGTGATCTCACCTCTAGGACATTTGGGTTAGATCTCTGCGTGCGACCGTCATCACCAACACCCCACGCACCTCGCCCCATTCCAGGATGCTCTATGGAGAGGGGAGGAGAGAGCAGCGGCAGAAAGTAAGTGAACCCGTCAGGATTCCCAGGATTCTGCACCGATGATGAATACAAAGTATCTAATTGTATCACAATAATAATAACAGACACAATGTGACGGATGCACAGATAATAACAGCTGCGGCCGAGAAAGTAAGTGACCCCCTGTGTTACTGACGTCTGTTATTAGTTCCATGGGGATTCGATACAGTCAGATACATTGTATCAGTGCAGATTCCAGCAGTCCTATAATCCCAGCAGGTTATCTCAGGCTGTGGGAGGAATCAGGCTGCTCTGGATGAACAGGTCGCATTCCACCCTCACGTGTCCCGGGATCAGCAGTCAGCGCTCTGGAATCTGCCGCCCGTGTGGATCCAGCTGTCAATCACCCTGAGTGAGCCTCAGGATGCAGAGCCTGATAGGAGTTGTAGTGGCGGCACGTGTCCTCCTCTTCTCCGCCCTCTGACACAACGACCCGGAATCTGGAGCAGTGACACCCGCACATACCTGAGCCCGGCGTCACCCCACGCACATGGAGCCGCCGGCCCCGCCACTAGGGGGAGCTCACCACAGACAGACGCATACAGCCTCCACACAGACCAGGGGCCACAGAGACAGGAGGGGCGGGCGAGGGGCCACAGTGACAGGAGGGGCCACAGTACGAGGATGGGCCATAGTGATCAGGAAGAGGGGCCACAGTGACAGGAGGGCAGGCGAGGGGCCACAAGTGACAGGAGGGGAGGGCGAGGGTACCACAAGTGACAGGAGGGGCCACTGTGACAGGAGGGGCAGGCGAGGGGCCACAGTGACAGGAGCGAAGAAAGGAGGGGCCACAGTGACAGGAGGGGCCACAGTGACAGGAGGGGCGGGCAAGGGGCCGCAGTAACAGGAGGGGCCACAGGGAGGGGAGGGCAAGGGGCCACTGTGACAGGAGGGGCCACAGTGAGGGGAGGGCGAGGGGCCACAGTGACAGGAGGGGCCACAGTGACCGGAGGGGCCATAGTGACAGGAGGGGCAGGCGAGGGGCCACAGTGACAGGAGGGGAGGGCGAGGGGCCACAGTGACAGGAGGGGCCACAGTGACCGGAGGGGCCATAGTGCCCGGCGGGGCTGGCGAGGGGCCACAGTGACAGGAGGGGCCACTGTGACAGGAGGGGCGGGCGAGGTGCCACAGTGACAGGAGGGGCCACAGTGACAGGAGGGGCAGGCAAGGGGCCACAGTGACAGGAGCGAAGAAAGGAGGGGCCACAGTGGGGCCACAGTGACAGGAGGGGCGGGCCAAGGGGCCCGCAGTACACAGGAGGGCCACAGTGACTAGGGGGAGGGGCCACAGTGACAGGAGGGGCCACAGTGACAGGAGGGGCGGGCAAGGGGCCGCAGTAACAGAGGGCCACAGTGAACAGGAGGGAGACCACAGTATACAGGGGAGGGGGCCACAGTGACAGAGGGGCAAGTTGACAGGGAAAGGGGCGGGCAAGGGGCCACAGTGACAGGAGGGGCCACATTGACAGGAGGAGATGGGCTGAACGGCGCGACCCACATGACAGGGCGTAGACAGGAGGGCTAGAGGGGCCATAGTGACAGGAGGGGCAGTCGAGGGGCCAGAGTGACAGGAGGGGCCAGAGTGACAGGAGGGGCGGGCGAGGGGCCACAGTGACAGGAGGGGCCACAGTGACAGGAGGCCGGGGGCGAGGGCCACATGACAGAGGGCCCACAGTGACAGGAGGGGCGGAGCGAGGGCCACAGTGAAGCGAGAAGGGCCACAGTGACAGGAGGGGCCGCAGGTGACAGGAGGGGCCGCAGTGACAGGAGGGGCCGCAGTGACAGGAGCGAAGACAGGAGGGCTAGAGAGGCCATAGTGACAGGAGGGGCGGGCGAGGGGCCACAGTGTAACAGGAGAGGGCGGGGGCGAGGGGGGCCACAGTGACAGGAGGGGCGTGATCGACGGGGCCAGAGTGACAGGAGGGGCACCAGAGGTGACCAGTAGGCGGGCGAGGGGGCCACAAGTGACCAGGAGGGGCCACAGTGACAGGAGGGCGTGCGATGGGGCCCACAGTGACAGAGGAGGGGCGGTCTAAGGGGGCCAGAGTGACAGGAGGGGCCAGAGTGACAGGAGGGGCGGGCGAGGGGCCACAGTGACAGGAGGGGCCACAGTGACAGGAGGGGCCAGAGTGACAGGAGGGCGGGTGCGAGGGGCCACAGTGACTAGGAAGGGGCCGCAGTTGACAGGAGGGGCCGCAGTGACAGGAGGGGCCTCAGTGACAGGAGCGAAGACAGGAGGGCTAGAGAGGCCATAGTGACAGGAGGGGCGGGCGGGGCTCCACGTAGTGACAGGATGGCCGGGCTAGGGGCCACAGTGACAGGAGGGGGCGGGCAGGGGCCAGAGTGACAGATCTGCGTTTTTTGCTGACTGTTTCCAGTTCTAGCGGTTTTCTCCGCTGACTGGTTGCCCAGTTCATGCGGTTTCTTCTCTGCTGATTGTTTCCGTTCCCTGCGGTTTCTCTGATGATTGTTTCGTTCCTGCGGTTTCTCTCTTCGTTTTTTTTGCTGACTGTTTTCCGTTCTTGCGGTTTCTCTGATGATTGTTTCCCTTCCTGCGTTTTTTTTGTGACTGTTTCCGTTCTTGCGGTTTCTCTGCTGATTGTTTCCGTTCCTTCGGTTTCTATGCTGATGGTTTACGTTCCTGCGGTTTCTCTGCTGATTGTTTCCGTTCCTGCGGTTTCTCTGCTGATTGTTTCCGTTCCTGCGGTTTCTCTGATGATTGTTTCCGTTCCTGCGGTTTCTCTGCGTTTTTTTGCTGACTGTTTCCGTTCTTGCGGTTTCTCTGATGATTGTTTCCGTTCCTGCGTTTTTTTTGCTGACTGTTTCCGTTCCTGCGGTTTCTCTGCTGATTGTTTCCCTTCCTGCGGTTTCTCGGATGATTGTTTCCGTTCCTGCGGTTTCTCTTCGTTTTTGTGCTGAATGTTTCCGTTCTTGCGGTTTCTCTGCGTTTTTTTGCTGACTGTTTCCGTTCTTGCGGTTTCTCTGATGATTGTTTCCGTTCCTGCGTTTTTTTGCTGACTGTTTCCGTTCCTGCGGTTTCTCTGCTGATTGTTTCCGTTCCTGCGGTTTCTCTGCTGATTGTTTCCGTTCCTGCGGTTTCTCTGCTGATTGTTTCCGTTCCTGCGGTTTCTCTGCTGATTGTTTCCGTTCCTGAGGTATCTCTGCGGTTTCTCTGCTGACTGTTTCCGTTCCTGCGGTTTCTCTGCTGATTGTTTCCGTTCTTGCGGTTTCTCTGCGTCTTTTTGCTGATTGTTTCCGTTCTTGTGGTTTCTCTGCTGATTGTTTCCGTTCCTGCGGTTTCTCTGCTGACTGTTTCCGTTCCTGCGGTTTCTCTGCTGACTGTTTCCGTTCTTGGGGTTTCTCTGCTGATTGTTTCCGTTCCTGCGGTTTCTCTGCTGATTGTTTCCGTTCCTGCGGTTTCTCTGATGATTGTTTCCGTTCTTGCGGTTTCTCTGCTGACTGTTTCCGTTCTTGCGGTTTCTCTGCTGATTGTTTCCGTTCCTGCGGTTTCTCTGCTGATTGTTTCCGTTCCTGCGGTTTCTCTGCTGATTGTTTCCGTTCTTGTGGTTTCTCTGCTGATTGTTTCCGTTCCTGCGGTTTCTCTGCTGATTGTTTCCGTTCTAGCGGTTTCTCTGCTGATTGTTTCCGTTCTTGCGGTTTCTCTGCTGATTGTTTCCGTTCTAGCGGTTTCTCTGCTGATTGTTTCCGTTCTTGCGGTTTCTCTGCTGATTGTTTCCGTTCTTGCGGTTTCTCAGCTGTTTGTTTCCGTTCTTGCGGTTTCTCCGCTGACTGTTTCCGTTCCTGCGGTTTCTCTGCTGATTGTTTCCGTTCCTGCGGTTTCTCTGATGATTGTTTCCGTTCCTGCGGTTTCTCTGCTGATTGTTTCCGTTCTTGCGGTTTCTCTGCGTTTTTTTTGCGGGACTTTTTCCCGTTTTGCGGTTTCTCTCTGACTTTTTCCCGTTCCTGCGGTTTCTCTGTGATTTTTTTCCGTTCTAGCGGTTTCTCTGCTGATTGTTTCCGTTCTTGGGGTTTTTCTCTGCTGATTGTTTCCGTTCTAGGGGTTTTTTCTCTGTGATTGTTTCCGTTCTTGCGGTTTCTCTGCTGACTGTTTCCGTTCTTGCGGTTTCTCCGGCTAACTGTTTCGTTCTTGCGGTTTCTCTGCTGATTGTTTCCGTTCTTGCGGTTTCTCTGCTGATTGTTTCCGTTCTTGTGGTTTCTCTGCTGATTGTTTCCGTTCTTGCGGTTTCTCTGCGGTTTCTCTGCTGATTGTTTCCGTTCTTGCGGTTTCTCTGCTGATTGTTTCCGTTCTTGCGGTTTCTCTGCTGATTGTTTCCGTTCTTGCGGTTTCTCTGCTGATTGTTTCCGTTCTTGCGGTTTCTCTGCGTTTTCCCACTCTTGCTCCTCCTCTTGTGCCGTCTGTGGGGTCACTCGCCCTCGGGCGCCGCGCCAGTGACTCTTCTCTTAAAGGGCCCGCGCAGGGGGCGGTGTCGGGCTGAGGGTGCGCCCGGCGGGTGTGTCGGGGGCGGGCCTGCGCCTTGTCACCTGGAGCTGGTGTCCCGGGCGGGTCACTCGGTGCCGGGCATCCCTGGCGACATGACGGGCGTCGCTCAGCCATGAGGCGGCAGGAGGGTGACCCGCAGGGGGGCGGCGCGCCGCCCGGTGACCCGCTGCCGCTGCTGACGCTGCTGCGGCCGCTGTGCCGGGTGTTGTTGCTGCTGCTGCCCGTCTACGTCTGCGGACGGCTCGGGCTCAGCCTCTCCTGGCTTCTCTTCGGACTTTTCCTCTGGATTTTCTGGAACCGAAACAAGAAATCGAAGTTGGCCCGAATGCGGGCGGCCTGGGAGCTGCTGGACAACGAGAGCCTGGAGGTGACCCGCGGGCTGAACACCCCACAGCTGCCGGCCTGGGTGAGTGAGAGCATTATAATGGATGTACTGGGGTCGGGTGATTATAATGGATATGTCGGGGTCGGGTGATTATAATGTGTGTGCTGGGGTCGGGTGATTATAATGGATGTGCTGGGGTCGGGGGATTATAATGGATGTGCCGGGGTCGGGTGATTATAATGGATGTGCCGGGGTCGGGGGATTATAATGGATGTGTCGGGGTCGGGTGATTATAATGGATGTACTGGGGTCGGGTGATTATAACATTATAATGGATGTGCTGGGGTCAGGTGATTATAACATTATAATGGATGTGCTGGGGTCGGGTGATTATAACATTATAATGGATGTGCTGGGGTCGGGTGATTATAATGGATGTGCTGGGGTCGGGTGATTATAACATTATAATGGATGTGCTGGGGTCGGGTGATTATAATGGATGTACTGGGGTCGGGTGATTATAACATTATAATGGATGTGCCGGGGTCGGGTGATTATAATGGATGTACTTGGGGGGGTTTATTATAATTTATGTGTGGGGTCGTTGGTTGATTATAATTGATGTGCTGGGGTCGGGTGATTATAACATTATAATGGATGTGCTGGGGTCGGGTGATTATAATTGATGTGCTGGGGTCGGGTGATTATAACATTATAATGGATGTGCTGGGGCCGGGTGATTATAATGGATGTGCTGGGGTCGGGTGATTATAACATTATAATGGATGTGCTGGGGTCGGGTGATTATAATGGATGTGCTGGGGTCAGGTGATTATAATGGATGTGCTGGGGTCGGGTGATTATAACATTATAATGGATGTGCTGGGGTCGGGGGATTATAATGGATGTGCTGGGGTGGGGTGATTTATAATGGATGTGCTGGGGTCAGGTGATCATAACATTATAATGGATGTGCTGGGGTCGGGTGATTATAATGGATGTGCCGGGGTCAGGTGATTATAATGGATGTGCTGGGGTCGGGGGATTATACATATAATTGATGTGGGGCGGGGGTAGTGGGGTATACATTAAAATCCCATTATAATGGATGTGTGGGTCGGGTGATATAACTTATATGGATGTGCTGGGGTCGGGTGATTATAATGGATGTGGTGGGGTGATTTATAATGGATGTGCTGGGGTCGGGTGATTATAACATTATAATGGATGTGCTGGGGTCGGGTGATTATAATGGATGTGGTGGGGTGATTTATAATGGATGTGCTGGGGTCAGGTGATCATAACATTATAATGGATGTGCTGGGGTCAGGTGATTATAACATTATAATGGATGTGCTGGGGTCAGGTGATCATAACATTATAATGGATGTGCTGGGGTCAGGTGATCATAACATTATAATGGATGTGCTGGGGTCGGGTGATTATAATGGATGTGCCGGGGTCAGGTGATTATAATGGATGTGCTGGGGTTGGGTGATTATAATGGATGTGCTGGGGTTGGGTGATTATAATGGATGTGCTGGGGTCGGGTGATTATAATTGATGTGCTGGGGTCGGGTGATTATAACATTATAATGGATGTGCCGGGGTCGGGTGATTATAATGGATGTGCCGGGGTCGGGGGATTATAATGGATGTGCCGGGTTGGGGGATATAATGGATGTGCTGGGGTGGGTGATTATAATGGATGTTTCTGGGGGCGGTGATTAAATTAATGGATGTGTGGGGTCGGGTGATATAATGGTGTGCTGGGCGGTGATTATAACATTTTAAAAGGTGATGGGTTTGGGTGATAATGGGTGTGTGGGGTCGGGTGATTATAACATTATAATGGATTTTGGTTTTTGGGGGCCGGTGATTTTAATGGTGGTGGGGGGGGGTGGGGTTAAAAATTATTTTTTTTTAAATTTTTGGGATGTGTGGGTTGGGTGATTATAAATTAAATGGTTTTTCGGGGTCGGGGGTTATAATGGGTGTGTTGGGGTAGGTGATTATAAACATTTAAAGGATTGCGGGGCGGGGATTATAAGGGTGTGTGGGGGGGGGTTTTTTTGGATGTGTGGGGGGCGGGGGGATTATAAAACCAAATTTTAAGGATGTGCTGGGGTCGGTGTTATAACATTAAATGGGTGTGCTGGGGCGGGTTTATTAAATGGGTGTGCTGGGGTGGGGGGATATAACATTATAAAGGGGTCTGGGGTTGGGGTTTTGGGTGTGGGGATTATAAAATTTTTTGGGTGTGGGGGGGTCAGGTGATTTAATGGATGTGCGGGGGGGTGATTTAAGGATGTGCTGGGGTTGGTGTTTTTAATGGGGGTGTGGGGTCGGGATTATTTAAAGGATGTGCTGGGGTAGGGGATTTAAAATGGATGGCTGGGGTAGGTGATTTTAAAATTTAAAAGGTGGCGGGGGCGGGGGTTTAAAAATAAAGGATGTGCCGGGGTCGGGGATTATAATGGGGTGTGCTGGGGGGCGGGGGGAAAAAATTTTAATGGTTTGTGGGGGCAGGTGATTTAAAAATTAAATGGATGTGTGGGTCGGGGGTTATATGGTGTGTGGGGGGGGTGATATAAAATTATAATGGAATGTCTGGGGGGGGTGATTTTAAGGATGTGCTGGGGTCGGGGGGAAAATTTTAATGGTGTCTGGGGGCGGGGGGTTTTTAAGGTGGCAGGGGGGTCGGGAATAATGGAGGTGGGGGGCGGGGGTTTTTAAAAATTTAATGATGTGTGGGGGCGGTGATATAAATTATAAGGATGTGCTGGGGTTTGGGTGATTTTTTTGGATGTCCCGGGTTTGGGGTGATTATAATGGATGTGCCGGGGTGGGGTGTTTTTAAGGTGTGGGGGTCGGGGATTATTTAAGGGATGGCGGGGGTGGGGGTTTTATAATGGATGAGCTGGGGTCGGGGTATTATAATGGTGTCCCGGGGGGGTGGGGGATTTAAGGGGTTTTCGGGTGGGGGATTATAATGGATGTGCCGGGGTGGGTTTTAATGGATGTCCCGGGGTTTTGGGGGATTATAAGGGGTTTGCGGGGGCGGGGTTATATTGGATGTGCGGGGGGGGGGTTTTGATTATAATGGAGGCCGGGGTCGGGTGATTATAATGGAGTCCCGGGGGGGGGTTGATTTTATAATGGATGTGCGGGGTGGGGGATTTTAAAATGGATGTGGGGGTCGGGGGATTATAAGGGATGTGCCGGGGGGTCGGGGGAAAAGGATTTTTTCGGGGTCGGGGGTTAAAATGGATGTGGGGTTTGGGGGTTTAAAAGGGGTTGTCCGGGGGTTTTGGGGGGTTTAAAAGGGTGGGTACTGTTAAAGGGGATGTGCGCCCCCCTGCCCCGGGGTTTTTGTGTTAAATTTCTGTTATAATGGTTAACTCGGTTTTTTTTTTCGTAAATTTGCGTTTGGGAAGAATAAAAGCGGGTTTTTGGGGGATTATGATTCCCCGTTTGCTTTTAAGGATCCTCAGGTTTAGAATTCTCCCGTTTTTTAAAATGTGACCGGGGTATTTAGATTGCTTATTTGAGTCTTTCCGTAATATTTATTTTTTGCCCTGTATTAGGATTTGGGAAACCCCTTTGCTTAGTTTTCCGAAGTCGGGTTGGGGAAAATTTGCGGCCCCCCCCAAAAAATTCCCCCCCGGTCTTTTCCCCCCCCAAAAATTTTAAGGATTGGGGTGGGGTTTTTTTTCCCCCCCCCCACGTGTTTTGGGGTTGGGGGCCCGGGGGGATTGGGGGGGGGGAGGGCCCAGGTTATATTGGTTTTCTCCCCGGTCGTTTTAAAGGTTTTGTCCGGGCCTTTGGTTTTTTATATTGGGGGGGGTTCTCATCTTGAGAAAAAGAGGATGGGTCTATTGGAAGCCCCACTCCTCTTACCCCCCCATGTTTCCCGGTTACTTCCTAATTTCCCCGGGTTGTTTTTCCCCTTGGTTTTCCCCTTTTATAGAGCCCGCAGAGTTTTCTTTGCCCCCTTCCCCCTTTCCCTTTTTTTCCCATTCCCCCCTCAACCCCCGGTCTTTTTGGATTTCATCTTTTGCCCCTTCCCCCCTTCTTTGGGTTTTTTCCCATTAATTGGCCGGTTATTATTTCATTTTCCCCCCTTTCGTTTTTTTTGGTTCCCCCCATTTAGGGGGTTTTAAAACCCACTTTCTTTCACCCCTTCCCCTTTGGTTTTTCCCCTTCCCCTATCAGATTCGGCAGGTACCCCCCCCCCTTCTCCCGGTTTTTCCCCCTTCCCTCCTAGGGGCCCGGTTTTTGACTTTATTTGTTCCCTTTGGGTTCTTCCCTTCCCCCATTTGAGGGTTATTGACTTTTCACTCTTCCTTTTTCCCTTTTTTTCCACCCTCTCGGCCCGGTCATTGTTTCTTTCCTGCCTCTTCTCCTTTTTTTCCCCACCCCCCCATGGGCCCGGTTTTTGTTTTCATCTTGCTGTTCGTTTTTTTGGGGGTTCCTTTCCCCATCCCCGGTTTAATTTTTCCACCTCTCTGGTTGCCCCCTTTCCCTTGGCTTCCCTTCCCCATTCGGCCGGGTCTATTTTTTCTCTCTCCCCCTTCGCCCTTTCCCTTGGTTTTTCCCTTCCCCCATCGAGCCGGTCTATTGACTTTCTTCTTTTGCTCTTCCCCCTTCCCCCTTGGTTCTTCCCATTCCCCCCATCGAGCCGGTCTATTGATTCCATCTCTGCCCCTTTCCCCCCCCCTTTCTCCCGGGTTTTCCCCCCATTCCCCCCTCGACCCCGGGTCTATTGTTCTTTTCTCTTCCCCTTCCCCTTTTGGGTTCTTCCATTCCCCCCATCAGAGCCGGTCTATTGATTTTCCCTCTTGCCCGTTGCCCTTTCCCCCTTGGTTTTTTCCCTTTCCCCATCAGAGCCCCGGTTTCTTTGCTTTCACTCTCGTTCTTCTCCCTTTGGGTTTTCCCATTCCCCCCTTTCAGACCCCCGGTCTATTGCTTTCATTCTCCTCTTTTCCCTTGGTTTTCCCATCCCTCCATCGAGCCCGGTTTTTGACTTCTCTTCGCTCCTTTTCTCCTTGGTTCTTCCATTCCCCATCGAGCCGGTCTTTTGATTTCCCATCTCTCCCCCTTTCCTTTTCCCCTTGGGTTCTTCCCTTTCCCCCCTTTCAGAGCCCGGTTATTGTTTCCATTCTCCTCTTCCCCTTCCCTTGGTTTTTCCCCTTTCCCCCCCATCGAGCCCGGTCTATGATTCTTCTCTGTTTTCCCCCCTTCCCCCTTGGTTTTCCCTTCCCCCATCGACCCCGGTCTATTGATTTCTCTCCGCTTCTTCTCCTTGGGTTTCTTCCCATTCCCCCCATCAGACCCGGTCTATTGATTCCATCTCTCCTGTTCCCCTTCCCCCTTGGTTCTTCCCCATTCCCCATCAAGCCGGTTATTGACTTTCATTTTTCCTCCATTCCCCCCTTCCCCCTTTGGGTTTCTTCCCATTCCCCCCTCAACCGGTCTATTGATTTTCATTCTCGCCCTTCGCCCTTCCCCCTTGGGTTCTTCCTTTCCCCCCCTTCAGACCCGGGTTATTGACTTCCTCTCTCCCCCGTTCCCTTCTCCCTTGGTTTTTCCCCTTTCCCCCCACATCAGACCCGGGTCTATTGATTTTACTCTCGTCTCTTCCCTTGGTTTTCCCTTTCCCCCCCTCGGGAGCCGGTCTTTGCTTTATTCTCGTCTTTTTCCCCTTTTGGTTCTTCCATTCCCCCCTCAGAGCCCGTTATTGATTTATCCCCGCTCTCTTTCCCTTTGTTCTTCCCATTCCCCATCAGGGCCGTTTTTTGATTTTCCCTCGCTCTCTTTCCTTGGGTTCTTCCTTTCCCCCATCAGGCCGGTCTATTGATTTCTTTATCCTCCGTTCCCCCCTTTCCTGGTTCTTCCCATTCCCCCATCGGCCGGTCTTTGACTTCCTCTCTCGCCCCGTTCCCCCTTCCCTTGGTTTTCCCCATTCCCCTAACCCCCGGTCTTTGATTTCATTCTCGTCTTTCCCTTGGTTTTTTCCTTTCCCCCCCTCAGACCCGGTCTATTGACTTTATCTTCCTCCGTTCCCCTTTTCCCTTGGTTTCCCTTTCCCCCCCATCGGGGCCCCGGTCTATTGATTTTCATCTCTGTCCCTTCACCCTTCTCCCTGGTTTTTCCCCATTCCCCATCGACCCCCGGATTGACTTTAATTTTCCCCCGTTCGCCCTTCCCGGGGTTCTTCCCATTCCCCCATCAGAGCCGGTCTATTGACTTCATCTCTCCCCCGTTCTCCTTTTCTCCTTTTCTTCCCTTTCGAGCCCTTATTGAATTATCCCTTTTCCCTTACCCTTTTTTGGTTCTTCCCCTTCCCCCCTTTGGGGGCCGGTCTTTTCCCCAGCTGGGGACTCCCCCTTGCCTTTTTATGACACCTAATGAGCATTTTTTGGTCGAACCCTCTTACCTTTGGGGGAAAAGGGCCACAAAATTCTCCCCTTCCGGGTAAGAGGGTTTGCCTCCGGGCACTAGGCTGATGAGGCTTCTCCTCTGCTTTTTCTTGGGGGGGGGCTTCGAGGGGCCTTTCAGGTCACAATACCCCCATGGGTTTAGGCGAAATTGGGAGGTCCGGGCACCGGGGTTTGCCGGGCCCCGCATTGAAAACGGGACAATTTATTTTGATTTTAGGAGGGTTTTGCAAAAAGGGCCTGAAAAACCCCACCCTGCTCCCCTTCCTTGTCCCTTCATTTGGGGAGGAAATCGAGCGTCTTCTCCATTTTTTGCTCAAGTTCTTTGTTAAAAATTTTTTTGGATTCTCGCAGAAGGGGGTAATGGGGCACCGAGGCCTGGGATCGGGCAGTCTGGTGAGGGGGCGTCTGTCACCCCTGCAAAACCATGGCAAACCCAAACAGAGCGCAGCTTTATTTCATATTTGCTCTGGAAAAAAGAAAGTGAGCTCGGATTGGTTGCTTGGGCGTGATTGGTTGTAGGTGACAGACACCTAGTTTTTTGGCTTGTTTGAAGTATATTTTGGGGTATTGCGTAAAAATTTACCCCAGCAGATGCCACCCCACAGCCGCGGCGGCCGCATACGCTCATCTTAAGCCAAGTCTACTGCGCTGCTGAGTCCTGCAGGAAATGCACGTGCTGCTCTCCAAATTTTTACGCAGTACCCCAAAATATACTTCAAATAGAGCCATTAACGTAGGGTGTCTGTCACCCATAGCAACCAATCACAGCCCATGGCAACCAGAGCCCATAGCAACCAATCCGAGCTCAGCTTTCATTTTTCCAGAGCAGTATATGAAATGAAATCTGCGATCTGGTTGCTATGGGCTCTGGTTGCTATGGGCTTTGGTTGCTGTGGACACTGGTTGCTATGGGCTTTGGTTGCTATGGGATCTGGTTGCTATGAAC
Organism: Phyllomedusa bahiana; assembly: GCA_025379985.1. Classification (NCBI taxonomy): domain Eukaryota; kingdom Metazoa; phylum Chordata; class Amphibia; order Anura; family Hylidae; genus Phyllomedusa; species Phyllomedusa bahiana. The sequence goes on from JAODAL010019046.1 coordinate 61,356, forward strand.
ACTGGTCGGTTGCTATGGGCTTTGGTTGCTGTGGACTCTGGTTGCTGTGGGTGACAGGGACAATCTTGCTGTTGGGGCCCGCTGTAGTAATCTGAATGGCGCCGTGCTTCCTGGTAATTCTGACGAGCCGCCATGATTTCCTGGCACTGTTCACCTGAAAGGGGTTTAACCAAATCCAGTGCATTAATGTCGCTAAAGTATCTGCAAACCATTGGAGTGCGGGCGCTGAGGGCACAGGTGGGACGTCCGGGACCGTGGTCGCCTCCCGCAGGACCCCCCGTGCCGTGATGATGGGGAAACCTCCGGCCACGTCCTGCCAGGGTCTGTATGGAGCGTCCGGCACCGATGTGCCCCGCGCCCTCCTCACCTGTACATGAATTGCCGAGCGGCCGGAGCTGCTGCGGGTCTCAGGCCGGGGTGACTGAGGCGAAATCTGGAAATCCGCACTCTGTCAGTTTCTGTTGCGGATTTTACCTCCTTGGGTCTGATCTTTTGCACATTTTTTTTTTCCAAAGTTTCCAGTGGATTTGTTAGAGAAAATGTGTAATCGGCCAAATAGCGGCAAGAAAAATAGCGCAGGGACTGACGCACTGATACCGCGGAAAGTAGATCCAATGGTGCCCGGGGTCTGGGGTCACAGTGATGCCTCTGTCCTGAGATCATAGATCTGGAGGAGGAGGTCTGTGGTCTGATGGTGCAGGGGTTCCGGGGTCACAGTGATGCCTCTATCCTGGGGTAATAGATCTGGAGGAGGAGGTCTGTGGTCGGATGGTGCAGGGGTCTGGGGTCACAGTGATGCCTCTGTCCTGGGGTCATGGATCTGGTGGAGGAGGTCTGTGGTCTGATGGTGCCCGGGGTCTGGGGCCACAGTGATGCCTCTGTCCTGGGGTCATGGATCTGGAGGAGGAGGTCTGTGGTCTGATGGTGCAGGAGGTCCGGGGTCACAGTGATGCCTCTATCCTGGGGTTATAGATCTGGAGGAGGAGGTCTGTGGTCTGATGGTGCAGGAGGTCGGTGGTCACAGTGATGCCTCTATCCTGGGGTCATAGATGTGGAGGAGGAGGTCTGTGGTCTGATGGTGCCCGGTCCGGGCACAGTGATGCCTCTGTCCTGTGGTCATAAATCTGGTGGGTGGAGGTCTGTGGTCTGATGGTGCACGGGGGCCGGGGTCACAGTGATGCCTCTTTCCTGGGGTCATAGATCTGGTGGAGGAGGTCTGTGGTCTGATGTGCAGGGGTCACAGTGATGCCTCTATCCTGGGTCATAGATCTGGTGGAGGAGTCTGTGGTCTGATGGTGCACGGGCCCGGGTCACAGTGATGCCTCTGTCCTGGGGTCATAGATCTGTGGAGAGTCTGTGGTCTGATGGTGCACAGGGTCCGGGGTCACAGTGATGCCTCTGTCCTGGGGTCATAGATCTGGAGGAGGAGGTCTGTGGTCTGATGGTGCCCGAGGTCCGGGGTCACAGTGATGCCTCTATCCTGGGGTCATAGATCTGGTGGAGGAGGTCTATGGTCTGATGGTGCACGGGGCCCGGGGCCACAGTGATGCCTCTGTCCTGGGGTCATAGATCTGGTGGAGGAGGTCTGTGGTCTGATGGTGCAGGGGGTCCGGGGTCACAGTGATGCCTCTATCCTGGGGTCATAGATCTGGAGGAGGAGGTCTGTGGTCTGATGGTGCACGGGGGCCGGGGTCACAGTGATGCCTCTGTCCTGGGGTCATTGATCTGGTGGAGGAGGTCTGTGGTCTGATGGTGCACGGGGTCACAGTGATGCCGCTCTCCCGTGGGCATTGATCTGGTGGAGGAGGTCTGTGGTCTGATGGTGCACGGGGCCCGGGGCCACAGTGATGCCTCTGTCCTGGGGTCATAGATCTGGTGGGGGGAGGTCTGTGGTCTGATGGTGCCCGGGGCCCGGGGCCCCAGTGATGCCTCTGACCTGGGGTCGTGGCTGTCGTAGGGCGAGGCTGCAGATCACATGGCCCCCATGGGTCGCGGTGCTGAGCCACCGTCTATCACAAGCAGCCGCTTGCCAATTACACAAACCATGAAGATCATTCCGGATTGTTCTGGGATATTGGCAGCGAGTCCGATCCCCGAGGACGTTAGATGAATTCTTGTGAGGGGGGGGGTCATTACTGCGCCCCTCCCCCCGCGGCGTCAGGAATGTGTCATGTGATTCCCGGGATTGTTCTCCGCCCGTAATTACCGGAGATTAACGTCGCCCGGATGTGATGATTTTCAGCCCCTCCCTTTGCGCACATTATCCTGACCCTATAATCACTTATTTTTTCTCTCACAACTTCCCGCCATATGCCCCCCCTGTTGTGACCCCCGTCATACCCGCCATGTTGACCCGTCCGTCATAACCTCCCCGCCTCATAACCCTCCGCTGTGTCCCCCTCATAACCCCAGCCGTGTGACCCGCCGTGTGACCCACCACTGTGTGACCCGCCGTGTGACCCACCACTGCTCCCCATCATAACCCCTTCTCGTTGTGACCCCCATCCTAACCCTCATTGTCACTCCCCCTGTTGTGACCTGCCATCATGACCCCTCGCTGTGTCCCCTCTTGTGACTTCCGTCATGACCCGCTGCTGTGCTGTTTTTTTTCATGAATCCAAATTGACAGTCTTCCGCCTGTACTGTGCCCTCTTATAGTTTTCCACCTCTAGTTTAGACCCTCATTCCTGCCCTGTTCCTTCTATATGTTTTTCCTCTGCCTGTCGTCCTTCTCTTCTTCTTTCCTGCCTGCTCCTTCCTTCTTTCTTCTCTGTGGCCGCTCCTCCTTCTTTTCTCCTTGTCCGGCCTCCCTCCTTCTTCTTCCTGCCTGTGGCTCCTCTCCTTCTTCTTTCTGCCTGTTGCCGCTTCCCTCCTTCTTTCTTCTTGCCTGTGCGGGCTCTCCTCCTTCTTCTTCTGCCTTGCGCGCTCCCTCCTTCTTCTTTTTGCCTTCCGCTCCCTCCTTCTTCTTCTGCCTGTTGCGCGGCTCCCTCCTTCTTCTTCTGCCTGTGCTCTCCTCTTCTTCTTCTTCTTGGGCGGCTCCCTCTTCTTTTCTTCTGCCTTGCGCGGCTCTCCTCCTTCTTCTTCTGCCTGTGGCGCGGCTCCCTCCTTCTTCTTCTTCTGCCTGTGGCGCGGCTCCCTCCTTCTTCTTCTTCTGCCTTTTTGGGGGCCTCCTTCCTTCTCTTCTTCTCCTGTCCCGCTTCCCTCCTTCTTCTTCTTTCTGCCTGTGGCGGCTTCCCTCCTTCTTCTTCTTCTCCTGTGGCCGGCTTCTCTCCTTCTTCTTCTTCTGCTGTTGCCGCTCCCTCCTTCTTCTTCTTCTTCCTGTGGCGCTCTCCTCCTTTCTTCTTCTTCTCCTGTGGCCGGCTCCCTCTTCTCTTCTTTCTCTGCCTTGCGCTCCCTCCTTCTTTCTTCTTCCTGTTGCGCTTCCTCTCTTCTTCTTTTCTTCTCCTGTGGCGCGCTCTTCCCTTCCTTCTTCTTCTTCTGCTGTGGCGGTCTCCTCCTTCTCTTCTTTTTCCTTTTGCCGGCTCCCTCCTTCTTCTTCTTCTCCTTGGCTCGCTCCTCTTGTTCTTCTTCTGCCTGTGGCGCGGCTCCCTCCTTCTTCTTCTTCTGCCTGTGGCGCGGCTCCCTCCTTCTTCTTCTTCTGCCTGTGGCGCGGCTCCCTCCTTCTCTTCTTCTTCTTCTGCCTGTGGCGCGGCTCGCTCCTGCTGGGTCTACTTCGTCTTCTTCTTCTTCTTCTTCTGCCTGTGGCGCGGCTCCCTCCTTCTTCTGCTTCGTCTTCTTCTTCTTCTTCTTCTTCTATGCCTGTTGCCGGCTTCCCTCCTTCCTCTTCCTCCCTCTTCTTCTTCCTTCTTCTGCCTGTGCGCGTTCCCTTCTTCTTCTTCTTCTTTCTTCTTCTTCTTCTTCTTCTTCTTCTGCCTGTGGCGCGGCTCCTCCTTCTTCTTCTTCTTCTTCTTCTTTCTTCTTCTTCTTCTGCCTTGGCCGTTCCCTCCTTCTTCTTCTCTCTCTTCTTCTTCTTCTTCTTCTGCTTTGCGCGCTCCTCTTCTTCTTCTTCTTCTTCTTCTTCTTCTTTCTGCCTTGGCGCGGCCTTCCCTCCTTCTTCTTTCTTCTTCTTCTCTTCTTCTGCTTGCGCGGCTCCCTCCTTCTTCTTCTTCTTCTTCTTCTTCTTCTGCCTGTGGCGCGGCTCCCTCCTTCTTCTTCTTCTTCTTCTTCTTCTTCTTCTTCTGCCTGTGGCGCGGCTCCCTCCTTCTTCTTCTTCTTCTTCTTCTTCTTCTGCCTGTGGCGCGGCTCCCTCTCTTCTTCTTCTTCTTCTTCTTTCTTCTTCTGCTGTGGCGGTCCCTCTTCTTCTTCTTCTTTTCTTCTTCTTCTTCTGCTTGGCGCGCTCCTCCTTTCTCTCCTTCTTCTTCTTCTTCTTCTGCCTGTGGCGCCGCTCCCTCCTTCTTCTTCTTCTGCCTGTGGCGCCGCTCCCTCCTTCTTCTTCTTCTTCTTCTTCTCTGTTGGCGCTCCACCTTCTTCTTCTTTTCTGCCTGTGGCGCGCTCCCCCTTCTTCTTCCTTCTCTGTGCTTCCTCTTCCTTTTCTCTTCTTCTTCTTCTCTTGCCTTGGGCGGCTCCCATCATCTTCTTCTTCTTCCCTCGCGCTCCCATCTTCTTCTTCTTTCTTCTGCCTGTCGCGGTCTCCCACCTTCTCTTCTTCTTCTCCTGTCGCGGCTCCCACCTTCTTCTTCTTCTTCTGCCTTTGCGCGGCTTCCCACTCTTCTCTTCTCTCCTTTCGCGCTTCCACCTTACTTCTTTCTTCTCCTCTTCGCCCTTCCCCCTCTTCTTCTTCTTCCTTCTCTTCTGCCTGTGGCGCGGCTCCCTCCTTCTTCTCTTTGCGCGGCTCCCCTCTTCTTCTTATTCTTCTTCTCTGTGCGCGCTCCCTCCTTCTTCTCTTCTCATCTTCCTGTGGCGCCTCCCTCCTCTTCGTCTTCTTCCTCCTGTCCCGGCTCCCTCCCTTGCTCTCTCCCGTGGCGCGGCTCCCTCCTTCTTCTGCCTGTGGCGCGGCTCCCTTCCCGTGTTGCGCGGCTCCCTTCCTGTGCATGTGGCGCGGCTCCCACCTTTTTCTGCCTGTTGCGTGGCTCCCTCCCCGTGTAGCACGGCTCCTCCACCGCTTGATGTCATTGTGCCCCTGCTGCGTTGGCAGCTGCTCAGGACTCTGGGTTTGTATCCAGTTACTTTGGTTGTGTCCCTCCCTGTAGCTTCTGTCGGGTTCATCTGTTTCTGGGAAAGCTGGGTAGTAATCAGTATGGGCGCAGCGGTATGGGAGATGATGCAGCTTGTGCAGCGGTGACCGGGTACATCCCCACAGCTGAAATCTGACTGCAACCCGCCGGCCCTTGTTTCCCATGTGAGCTGCCACAGGGCGTGCACCATTGTACTTGGAGGCTGAAATCCACCTCTGAAAACTGCAGATCTGCGCAAAAACCCATGGAGTCAGCACGGCCGTGTGAGCCTAACACTATCTGGTCCTAGGAAAGCTGGGTGGCGGCTGTCCATGGCAGCTGATGTGTGTGTGTGTGTGTGTGTGTGTTTCGGGCACGGCCGGTGCTGTGTGTGTGTGTTTCGGGCACGGCCGGTGCTGTGTGTGTGTGTTTCGGGCACGGCCGGTGCTGTGTGTGTGTGTTTCGGCATCTGGCCGGGTCTGTGTGTGTGTGTTTCGGCACGGCGATGCGTGTGTGTGTGTTTCGGGCACGGCCGGTGCTGTGTGTGTGTGTTTCGGGCACGGCCGGGTGTGTGTGTGTGTGTTTCGGGCACGGCCGGGGCTGTGTGTGTGTGTTTCGGGCACGCCGGGCTGTGTGTGTGTGTTTCGGGCACGGCCGGGGCTGTGTGTGTGTGTTTCGGCACGGCCGTGGGCTGTGGTGGGTTTTCGGGCACGGCCGGGGGCTGTGTGTGTGTGTGTTTCGGGCACGGCGGGGGCTGTGTGTGTGTGTTTCGGGGTGTGTGTGTTTCGGGCACGGCGGGGGCTGTGTGTGTGTGTTTCGGGCACGGCGGGGGGTGTGTGTGTGTGTGTTACATGGAGGGGGCTGTGTGTGTGTGTGTGTTACATGGAGGGGGCTGTGTGTGTGTGTGTGTTACATGGAGGGGGCTGTGTGTGTGTGTGTGTGTTACATGGAGGGGGCTGTGTGTGTGTGTTTCGGGCACGGCGGGGCTGTGTGTGTTGTTTCGTGCTGGGGGGGGCGTGTGTGTGTGTTTCGGGCACGGCGGGGGCTGTGTGTGTGTTTCGGGCACGGCGGGGGCTGTGTGTGTGTTTCGGGCACGGCGGGGGCTGTGTGTGTGTTTCGGGCACGGCGGGGGCTGTGTGTGTGTTTCGGGCACGGCGGGGGCTGTGTGTGTGTGTGTTTCGGGCACGGCGGGGGCTGTGTGTGTGTTTCGGGCACGGCGGGGGCTGTGTGTGTGTGTTTCGGGCACGGCGGGGGCTGTGTGTGTTGTGGGCTGTGTGTTTCTGGCCCGGGGGGGTGTGTGTGTGTGTTTCGGGCACGGCGGGGGCTGTGTGTGTGTGTGTGTCGGTCGCGGGGGGGGGTGTGTGTGTGTGTTTCGGGCACGGCGGGGGCTGTGTGTGTGTGTGTTTCGGGCACGGCGGGGGCTGTGTGTGTGTGTGTTTCGGGCACGCCGGGGGCTGTGTGGTGGTGTTGTGTTTTTCGGGACGCGGGGGCTGTGTGTGTGTGTTTCGGGCACGGCGGGGGCTGTGTGTGTGTGTTTCGGGCACGGCGGGGGCTGTGTGTGTGTTTCGGGCACGGCGGGGGCTGTGTGTGTGTTTCGGGCACGGCGGGGGCTGTGTGTGTGTGTGTGTGTGTGTGTTTCGGGCACGGCGGGGGCTGTGTGTGTGTGTGTTTCGGGCACGGCGGGGGCTGTGTGTGTGTGTGTTTCGGGCACGCCGGGGCTGTGTGTGGTGTGTTTTCGGGCACGCGGGGGCTGTGTGTGTTTCGGGCCCGGCGGGGGCTGTGTGTGTGTGTTTCGGGCACGGCGGGGGCTGTGTGTGTGTGTTTCGGGCACGGCGGGGGCTGTGTGTGTGTGTTTCGGGCACGCCGGGGGCTGTGTGTGTGTGTTTCGGGCACGCGGGGGCTGTGTGTGTGTGTGTTTCGGGCACGCGGGGGCTGTGTTGTGTGTTTCGGGCACGCCGGGTGCTGTGTGTGTGTGTTTCGGGCACGCCGGGGGCTGTTGTGTGTGTTTCCGGGCACGCCGGGGGCTGTGTGTGTGTGTTTCGGGCACGCCGGGGGCTGTGTGTGTGTTTCGGGCACGCACGGGGCTGTGTGTGTGTCTCTCGGGCACGCCGGGGTCTGTGTGTGTGTGTTTCGGGCACGCCGGGGGCTGTGTGTGTGTGTTTCGGGCACGCCGGGGGCTGTGTGTGTGTGTTTCGGGCACGCCGGGGGCTGTGTGTGTGTGTGTTTCGGGCACGCCGGGGGCTGTGTGTGTGTGTGTGTTTCGGGCACGCCGGGGGCTGTGTGTGTGTGTGTTTCGGGCACGCCGGGGGCTGTGTGTGTGTGTGTTTCGGGCACGCCGGGGGCTGTGTGTGTGTGTTTCGGGCACGCCGGGGGCTGTGTGTGTGTGTGTTTCGGGCACGCCGGGGGGCTGTGTGTGTGTGTGTTTCGGGCACGCCGGGGGCTGTGTGTGTGTGTGTTTCGGGCACGCCGGGGGCTGTGTGTGTGTGTTTCGGGCACGCCGGGGGCTGTGTGTGTGTTTCGGGCACGCCGGGGGCTGTGTGTGTGTGTTTCGGGCACGCCGGGGGCTGTGTGTGTGTGTGTGTTTCGGGCACGCCGGGCTTGTGGTGTGTGTGTTTCGGGACGCCGGGGGCTGTTGGTGTGTTTCGGGCACGCCGGGGGCTGTGTGTGTGTGTGTTTCGGGCACGCCGGGGGCGGTGTGTGTGTGTTTCGGGCGCGCCGGGGGCTGTGTGTGTGTTTCGGGCGCGGCGGGGGCTGTGTGTGTGTGTTTCGGGCACGCCGGGGGCTGTGTGTGTGTGTTTCGGGCACGCCGGGGGCTGTGTGTGTGTGTTTCGGGCACGCCGGGGGCTGTGTGTGTGTGTTTCGGGCACGCCGGGGGCTGTGTGTGTGTTTCCGGCACGCCGGGGGCTGTGTGTGTGTGTTTCGGGCACGCCGGGGGCTGTGTGTGTGTTTCGGGCACGCCGGGGGCTGTGTGTGTGTTTCGGGCACGGCGGGGGCTGTGTGTGTGTTTCGGGCACGGCGGCTCTAATCCTGTTTGATTCGTCGCTGTTCTCATATTTGTTTGTTGAATATAAAGGTGGAGCCGTCATTGTCTCCGATCAAATAAATGTCGTCCTCATCCGGCTCAGCTGACAGAACACGCACAGCCCATCACCAGCGCGGCCGCGTCTTATCAACACCTCTGCTCGTCTTGTCAAGACCTCTGCTTGCTGTCACTGAATGTAAACATTTATTTGAATTTATCAAGTGGCTAAAAAAACTCCCTTGGTCCTGCTCACAGCTGAGGGTTTGTTGCAGTGTGGCCGTGCAATCCTCTCAGAGCTGCTTGTTGTGTTCCCATTCACTGACATCAAGCAGAGGAGTTTGTAGTCTGTTCTGCCGCTGGGGCAGGTCTGGGCGCAGGGACGATCCTGCTGCCGTCTCACTACGGATCTCTCTGGAAATAGGAGGAGGAGAGGACTCGTGCCCGGACCTGCAGAGTTACCGAACCTGCGGAGCGGGTCCCTGTGATACCTGCCCAGCCCCCCCCCAAACACCTCGCTCATTATAAAGGATGCCATGGAGATGGCGGGCAGCACACGGGGTTATAACATCAACACACGAGGGTACAGACAGCGCCCCCAGATTATACCGCACACCGCCCTCTGAACCTACCCGCAGCGGTCACACCGAGCAGCCGCCCCCCGGGGGTCAGCGATTCATAATCCAGTCACATGTGTAATACTGGGTCCAGTCACTGGCGAGCAGGTATTAAAGTTTTAGATGTATTCCCCAGTGATCATGGCGGTATATAGTTACTGATACAGTATCTTACAAAAGTGAGTGCGCCCCTAAGTGACAGCAAAATTGAGTGCACCCCTTACTGACAGCAAAAGTGAGGACACCTCTGACAGCAAATGTGAGGCCACCCCTCAGTGACAATGGATAAATTGTGCCCTCAGTGTCAGTATTCTGTGTGGCCCCATTATCTCCCAGCTCTGCCTTCACTCTCTTGGGTCTGGAGGTCACTGGAGCTTCACAGGTTGCAGCCACTGGAATCCTCTTCCCTCCTCTATGACGACATCACGGAGCCGGAGGATGGTAGAGACCTTGTGCTCCTCCACCTTCTGTTTGAGGAGGCCCCACAGATGCTCCATAGGGTTTGGGTCTGGAGACACTCAGCTAGTCCAGCACCTTTACCCTTATTATCTGTAGCGAGGCAGTGGGGGTCTTGGAGCTGTTTGGGGTCGTTATGTTGGATACTGCCCTGTGGTCCAGGAGGGAGAGGATCATGCTCTGCTTCAGGAGGTCACAGGACATGTTGGCATTCATGGTTCCCTCAATGACCTGTAGCTCCCCACAGACACCAACACTCATGCAGCCCCAAACCATGACCCTCCCACCACCATGCCTGACTGTAGGAGACACACTTGTCTTTGTCCTCCTCACCCGGTTGCCTCCACACAGGCCTGACACCATCTGAACCAAATAAGTTTCTCTTGGTCTCATCAGACACAGGACGTGGTTCCAGTAATCCATGTCCTTAGTCTGCTTGTCTTCAGAAAAATGTTTGTGGTTTTCCTGTGCATCATCTTTAGAAGAGGCTTCCTTCTGGGACGACAGCCATGCAGACCGATGCAGTGTGCGGGGTATGGTCTGAGCACTGACAGGCTGACCCCTCACCCCTGTAACCTCTGCAGCAATGCTGGGCGCCCTCATCTCTGGATATGATGCTGAGCATGTGCTCTCAGCTTATTTGGTCGACCATGGCGGGGCCTGTTCTCAGTGGAACCTGTCTTGTTATCCACTCAGTGTCAGGGTGGTGGCATCTTACAGCCTCGGCCATCTTTATGTACAGCAGCAATTTATTTTTCATCTCCTCAAACAGTTCTTTGTCATGAGGAGCCAGGCTAGACTTCCAGGGACCAGTATAAGAGAGTGTGAGAGTGATAACACCAAATTTACCACACCTGCTCCCCATTCACGTCTGAGACCTTTTAACACTAACAAGTCATATGGGGAGGGAAAATGGCAAATTGGGCACAATTTGTCCATTGTCACTTTGCAATGTCCTCACGTTTGCGGTCACATAGGGGTGTCCTCACTTTTGCAGTCACTTAGGGGTGTCCTTACTTTTGTCCCCAGCGGTTAGACATTGATGGATGTGAGTTATTTTGAAAGCACCACATTTCCACTGTGATACAAACCGTGCACTGACTACTATACTTTGAGGGGTGTCCTGACTTCTGGGAGATGCTGTATATAATGGGAAGGGTGTCCTGACTTCTGGGAGATGCTGTGTATAATGGGAAGGGTGTCCTGACTTCTGGGATGCTGTTTATAATGGGGGGGTTCCTGACTTCTGGGAGTATGCTTATATAATGGGGGGGGTTTGTCCTAAACTTCTGGGAGGTGCTGTATATAATGGGAGGGGTGTCCTGACTTCGGGGAGAATGCTGTGAAATAATGGGAGGGGTGTCCTGACTTCGGGGAGATGCTTGTATAAGGGGAGGGGTGTCCTGACTTCTGGGAGATGTTTGGGGTATATGGGAGGGGTGTCCTGACTTCTGGGAGTTTGCTGTGTATAATGGGAGGGGGGTCCTGACTTCTGGAGATGCTTGTATAAGGGGAGGGTGTCCTGACTTCTGGGAGATGCTGTATATAATGGGAGGGGTGTCCTGACTTCTGGGAGATGCTGTATATAGGGGTGTCCTGACTTTATACTGATCAGTAGCAGTATATATATATATATATATTGGTCACTGACTTCTTCCTCTGTTTTCACAGGTGAATTTTCCAGATGTTGAACGAGTCGAGTGGATCAACAAGGTAACACATCCGCCCCCGTGTAACTCCCATCATGCACTCCTCCGGATCTACCCCCTGTTTGGGGGGTCAGGACTCTGGTGACCGGTCTTCTCTCTGTATTTGGGGGGGGGGTCAGGACACTGGTGACCGGTCTTCTCTCTGTATTTGGGGGGGGGGGGGTCAGGACACTGGTGACCGGTCTTCTCTCTGTATTAGGGGGGGGGTCAGGACACTGGTGACCGGTCTTTTCTCTGTATTTGGGGGTCAGGACACTGGTGACCGGTCTTCTCTCTGTATTTGGGGGGGGGGTCAGGACACTGGTGACCGTCTTCTCTCTGTATTTGGGGGTCAGGACACTGGTGACCGGTCTTTTCTCTGTATTTGGGGGAGGGTCAGGACACTGGTGACCGGTCTTCTCTCTGTCTTTGTGGGAGGGGGGGCGGACACTGGGGACCGGGCTTCTCTTGTAATTGGGGGGGGGGGGAGGACACTGGGGACGTTTCCTCCCTTTTAAAATTTTGGGGGGGGGGGGGCAGGCACTGGGGACCGTTTTCTTCTGTATTTGGGGGGGGGGGGGGTCAGGGCACTGGGGACCCTTTCTCTTTTGTATTTGGGGGGCGGGGAGGACACTGGTGACCGGGCCCCTTTTCTCTGTATTTGGGGGGGGGGGGGTCAGACCTGGTGACCCCCTTCTCTCTGTATTTGGGGCAGGAACTGGTGACCCTCTTTTCTCTGTATTTTG
>JAODAL010019047.1:0-73067 GCA_025379985.1 Phyllomedusa bahiana
GGAAAAAAAATATAGGGGTCCACGGGCAGGCCTTAAAAAACAACAACATTAATATTTACCAATTCCCGGCCCCCGCGTCCTCTTCTGCCCTCTTCACCCCCGCGGCTCCTCCGGCAGCTCCTCGGGCGCACGGCTATAAAGCGCTTTTGGCCCGAGGGAGGCAGCGTCGCGATGACATCACGTCATTGCGACGCATCCGGGGCTGAGGCGCACGGGCCGCGGCGGGTCCTCAGCGCTATGAGGACCCGGCGGCCCCCCCTGTGTCGGCCCTGGGGCCCTTACCGGAGGATCCAGCGTTCCTCGGGGAGGGGCCCGACATGTCCTGCGGAGCAGGGAGCCGCTGGGCTCTCTGCTCCGCGAAGCGGTCACAGAAAACCCCCGGCGCTTCAGGCCCACGGCCTAGGGCCCTGGAGCCCGGCGAGGGTCGGGGCCCTGACGGCGCCCCTTAGGGATAGGCTGAGGTAGGCGCCCTAGGCGGTCGCCTACCTTGGCCTACCCGTCGTCCCGGCCCTGCCCAGGAGCATGGTACTGGGGCAACAGGAGAGCCCAAAGAAGGAGATCCGTTCTTGGTGCAGCACTCTAACAGGCAGCGTGATAATTTTCATGTGCTACTGAGTGGTACATGAGATGACAGAAAAGATGGAGAGTGGCTTTGTCAGAGAAGTCACAGGTAGGTTATGCTGGGCAACTAGGGAAGGATTAGTTTCAGTGAAGCCAGAGTCCACATAGGCTGAATGGAAGGACCAGAGTGACAATAGGGTCACATATGGAAAAGAAGTATCTTCGCCAAGAGATCCCTCTTCCACGAAGCCCAGACTCTGGAGTTTTCTTAAATGGAGCAGGCAATCCTCATTAGTTGCCCGATGGCGCCACAATGAATACAGAGGCCCAGGTTCTGTAGGTGAGCCTTTTCTTCCTCAGACAGGTAGGCTCGCTCCACCTGTGTGGATTCTTCTTGTGTGGAATTGGTGCTGGAAAACAGATGTCAGATGGGGAACCCTGTGGAATCGGGAGGCTTCTTGTTGCTGTCGTCTCTCCTGTAGTCGTTCTGCAAATCGGAGGTCAATGTGGGTGGCAAGGGTGATGAGATAATTCAAGCTAGTGGACAGGTCCTGACCAGCAAGCACATCTTTGATGCAGCCTGCTAGACCTTCCCAGAAGGTACCCTCAAAGGAAATCCATCAGGCTGGTGATCATTGGATCACCTCATTCCCAGTGGGGAATGGCAGGCTTTGGGGTCTCATCTGTGGTGAGGATGAAATAGCAGATGCAAAGAGGAGTTGGTTGGAATCACCAGGAATGGACCATGCATCTGAACAAGAACCAGAGCAGAAGTCAAAACCGAACCGATTTCCAGAAGCTCTGTACATGGAAAATAAAAAAAGTTATTGCATCAGAAAATATCAATTAGTGAAAAATAGGTAGCACTTCCTATAATCAATAAGAAGTTGGGTGCCAGTAAACATAAGACCTCTGTCACTGGTCAATGTGTACATAAATGAAAAAAACTTGCAGCACTCACAAAAAATTGAAAAAAAGTGGAGCATTATTCCATATGCATAAGCGATGTTTCGGCTCCTAATAGAGCCTTTTTCAAGCAAATAAATGGTGGACACACAGGGCGGCATGTATGAACGGGGCTGCGCCAGATATCTGGCATTTTTTCCACCCGATATCAGGCGCAGTCCGTTCGCTATATTTTTTACTGGCTTGCACGCAATTATCAGGTGCATTACATTGCAACCGCGTTACTTTCTAATGCGTCTGATTTCGGGGGGTGCGGGAGGCAGGGCGTACTAGAACCGTACGAAGCTACATATTTAAAGCTTCGCTATGGCATTTCTCATTGAATTACTGCTGGAACAGGAATACCACTAGCACTAGAGCGGGTTCATAAATCAGGTGCATTCTAGGCTTTTATTATGCACACGAAATTTGGCGTTTACACGCCAAATTTCATAAATCCTACCCACAGTGTATAAATAGGCAAATGCTAATACATATGGTAATTATTTGCTCCAAATTAGTTTAATGAATAAACATGATCACTGCAATAATGTGAAATTTACAATTCATACAAAAGGTGATTCACATTATATATCCACGTTTATTATGTATTTTGATATTGATTTTTGGATTGTTTGCACTTCTATCATTACGCACAAAAATTGTTTAGTACATACTAAAACCCTTTTGTATGAATTGCAAACTTCACATTAATGCAGTGATCATGTTTATTCATTATCTAATCAGAGTCACTAATTACCATATGTATTAGCACTTGCCTATTGATACACTATGGGCAACAAGTACGAACAGGGCTGCGGCAGAAGTCTGGCATCTTTTCAGCCCGACATCTAGCGCCACCCCATTCGCTATCGATTTAAAATTCCTGCACGCCAATATTAGGCTCATTTTAGAGCGCCCACAGCACTTTCTAGTGCGCCTGATTTCAGGGGGCGTACGGGAGAGGGGACGCACTGTAACCATACGAAGCTATAGATTTATAGCTTCAGTTCGGTAATACCAGGTGCATTATTGCTGGAACAGTACACCACTTTCAAAGTGGTTTACCTGAGCAAGAATTGTTGTTTCTGCACTAGAATACGCTTCATTTATGACCTGCAGTAGACCAGGTTCATAAATTAGGTGCATTCTATACTGATAAAATGCACATAAAAAGTGGTGTCTTGGCGCCAGAAATCATAAATGTCACCCTGTGTGTCTACCTTTTGTTTGCTTGAAAAAAGCACTATTAGGAGCCGAAACGTGGCCTGTGGATATGGAATAAAGCTCCACTTTTTTCATTTTTTTCAAAACTTTTGTGAGTGCTGCAAGTGTTTTTCATTTATGTATGCATCAGAAAATAGTGATACATACATATTGTTTTACAAAAATGTGCTTAAACATAAAAAAAATGATAAATTTTTGGCCTCACGTAATCCTTTTGAAAAGAAAATTACTGCCAAAACCCCCCTTCCCCTATTTTTTGGGGGGTCTAATGTGTAAGGTTTAACGACTCCCCCAAAGTGAAAAATTAAAAATCTTTGCCCCAAAATCAAAAATCCCAACAGATGACCTGGAGGGGGTTTCAGATGTGTGTATGGGGAAATACACCATGGGTTTGAACGAGTTTCCCCCCAAAAGAAAGAAAAAATTTTATTGCGTTTGTGTGTTCCGTGATTTTAATGAAAAAAAAATTGTTTTTTACAGTTTTTTGGCAGCAGACATCTGATGGAGTTGAAATTGTCCCTGTGTTTTCAGTTCTACTGCAATCACTGCGTTTCAGTGTTCACAAAAAACGGGCAAATTACTTATTCTATAAACTTTTAATAGTTTATTGAAGTCCCTACGTCTGTTTTCCCCAAAGAGCTCAGTTGTAGCATATTGTATTTTTACATATTTGATAGTAATTACGTCTGTAGTTTCAGTGGTGCGAAGGCAACCATATTAATCCCCTATAACAATTTAAATACTCTTATTGCCAGTCCGTGCATCTGTTTGGCGCAAAGAGCTCAGTTGTAGATTTTTGTGTTATACAAAATTTTGATTTGTAAATTATGCCTTTTAGTCAGTGGTGCGAAGGCTGCCATATTTAATCCATATAAAATGTGAAATTCTCTTATTGCAGTTCCGTTTCGTCTGTTTGACGCTGAGTCAGTTGTTTCGTCTATTGTGTTTTACATATTTTATAGTAAATTACGCTTGTTTTCAGGGGGTGCGAAGGACCGCCATATTAATCCATTAACATTTAAATACTTTTTTAGCAGTCCGTGGGTCTGTTTGGCGTAAAGAGCTCGGTTGTACGATATTGTGTTATTTCATATTTGATAGGGTTTAAATTTTGCCTGTAGTCGTGTGTGAAGGCTGCCATATTAATCCATATAACATTTAAAATACTCTTATTGCAGTACCGTGCGTCTGTTTGCTGCATGAGCTCAGTTGTACGCATATTGTGGGTTTTACATTTTTTTATTGAAAGTTTTCGGCCCGTAGTCAGGGGGTGCGAAGGCTTGCCCCTAAATTAAAACCCTATAACTTTTTTAAAAACTGTTTTTGCCAGACCGTGCGTCCCGTTTGGCGCAAAGTGCTCAGTTGTACGCATATTGTGTTATTTAAAAATTTTATAGTAAACAAAAATTTGTGTCAGTGGTTGCAAAGGCCGCCCAAAATTAAAACCATATAAAAAGGGGAATACTTTATTGGGAAGTCCGGTGGTTTTGTTTGGCGCAAAGAGCTTAAATTTTTAAACCTATTGTGTTATAATATTTGACAGCAAATTTTGCCTGTGGGCAGTGGTAGGGGAAGGTTGAGAAAGAGGGGCCCTTTCCCCCGGGAAACGTTGAGGTTGCAGAAAAGAACCCCCGAGGGAAACCCGGGGTTCACAGCTGTCTTGTGAAAGCTTTTCTTCGGGCCCCCGGAAACCACAACTGGGTTTGGAATAAAAAAGGTTTGGGCTTTTAAATTCACCTGCTCTGTCTTTTTGTAAAAGGTTTGAAGTTTTAAAATATTTTTATTTAACAAATTTAGTTGTTGCTGGGGAAATTTTATTTAAAATTTTATTATAGAAATTAGCAACAATTTTCGTTTTTGCCCTTTTGGCAACATTATATGTTTTGGTTTAAGTTTTTTGAAAAGGTTTTGGGATTAAACCTATTGTGTTGCTGGGATTTGAAGTCGGTTTAATGCCCTTCCTTACAGTAAAAAGTGACATATTTTTAAAAAAGGGTGCAAAGGGTCCATATTTTAAACCATAAAACATTTAAATATTTTATTGAGTTCCGTGCCCTCCCCGGTTTTTTCGCAAAAAAGCTCAAATTGTAACCCCAAAAAAATTTTGTTATACATATTTAATAGTAAAATTTTTGGGCCCGTAGTCAGTGGGGGCGAAGGCTGCGATTTTTCTTGTTTGTAAGGCCGGGGAAAAAAAAAAGACAAGACGTTTCCCTACCATTCAAACCCGGGTTTTGTAAGGTTTTTGATCCCCGATGAAGGCAAAAAAAAAACCCCAAATTTTCCCCAAAAAAAAATTTCCATCCCGAATCCAAATCGGGAAAAATTTGGAAAAAAAACCCTGGATCAATGGGCCCCTTCTCCAGAATTTCCCAAATCCCCTTTTAAACTTGTTTTATTATTAAGCTCCAGGGAAATTTCAACCAAAAACCCCTTTTTTTTAAAAAATTTTTATTTGAAATTTTACCATGAAAAAGGGTTCCCCAATGGAAAAGAATTCCCTTTGGGGCTCCTTTTCCCCTTTTAAAATAAAGGAAACCCTTTCTATGGATCATGTTTGAAACTTTTGTTCCTCAAGACGTTGAGGATGCCTTCCTTGTTCTTGATAAAGTCCTTGGGGGGGTTTAAAAAATACTTAGGTGAGATCTTATATTGACCCTTTTATTTTTTTTAAACATATTTATTGTGTCCCTCCGAAGCTTTTCTTTTTCTCTAAACCCAAATAACCCTAAAACTTGCTAATTTTTGGGTATTTTGTTGTCCACCCCCGTACCTTTTTATTTTTTTTTGTTGCCCGCCTCCCGTACCTTTTTCAAGGCTTTCAATGTCTTTCCCGTTTCACTTTTTTGCCCCAAAAATGGGACACAATTTTTCCCTTTTTTTGGGGGGTTTTCCGTGTTTTGTATAATGGGGAATGATGCTCTTTATCCAAAGTGAAATTTATGCCCCCTTTTTTTTTTCACCCCCCTGATTTCCCTTTTGCCTTGGCAGGGGCTGTTACAAATGGCTTGCTACAATTTTAAATTTATTTTCCAACCAAGTTTTTCCCAAGTCCCCCTTTTTCCCCGTTTCTTTTTCCCCAGTTGTTTTTTCCCTTTAAAAATTTTTAGTCAGGGTTTAAAGGATTTTTTCCCCCCAAAGTGGGATAACCCTTTCATTTATTCTGTATTAAACCCTTATATTTTGCCCTTTTTCCCCCCGCACAGGCCTTTACCCTTATCGATCCCTTTGTAATTAAACACATTATCCTTTTTATTTGTGTTTATTTACTTTTAAAAGGGGCCTTTTTGTTTTCGTCTTTCAAAAAATCAATTTTTAAATGTGTAAACCCCTGTGTTTAAAATCATTAAAAAAAAAATTTTAAAGAGGATAAGGGGCCCCAATTTTGACCCCTGTGGTACCCCACTAGAACAGGGATTTAGTTTTGGGGTTTGTTAATTAATTTCCCAAACCCTTTTTTTTCTATTAGTGAGCCCGTTTCTTAACCCCCTTGCAAAACATTTTCCCCAGTCCAAGAATTTTTCATTTTTTTACCAAACCCTTTTATGTAGCACCGTTTCCCAAATGCTTTTAGGGAAAAAAAGAGTTTTAAAAGAAAATCCAGGTGCCTCACCCCCCATCCAGTCCCCAGCATTTTCTTCCCAATAGAAGCTGATTTTGGGTTTGTTTTAAAGGGCCCCCCATCCCTTTATAAAACCCAAAGATGGAACGGCTTTTTTTCCCTTTTTTTTTGGGGGAAATATCCAGGATAGCATCTCTGAGAAAACCTTTTAAACATTTACCTGCCTAAAAAGAGGTTAAATTACCAAATTTTATGTTTCCTGGACAATTTTTGGGGCCCCTTTTTGAAAAATTGGCACCACATTTGCTTGCGGTTTAATTTCCCTTTGGGGCATACCTTCCCAAATTTTTAGGGAAATCCATAAATATTAAGAATAGGGGCCCATCTATGACATTTACCCTTTAAATCCCTTTGGGGAAAAGTGGGTGTTTTTGCCCCCTGGACCTGGGGATTTGTTTTTTTTAATTTTAACCCCAAAAAGAAATTTCCCTTTTCCTGGGTTTTGACAAGGGGAAACTTTTAAGTTGGAGTTTGCCTCATCCCCCACCCGTTCAAACAGGAAAGCATCCCCCTCGGTAAATACAGGGAGAAAACGTGTTTAAAGGTTTTGGGGTTTTTTCCAAAGGCCCCTAAGGGGGCTCCCTCAGTATTTTTCAAAAAAGGGCCCAAAATTTTCTGTTTTAATTTTTTTCTATTTTTTTAGTTAAAAAAAAATTTTTTTGGGGGGACTTTTTTCCCTTTTTTATAGAATATGGGCTTTCGTTTTTTCCATTTTTGGTTTTTCCCTTTTTTCTTTATTTTACAAATTTTTTTTTATCTTTAGATTTTTGTGTCTTTCAAATACCCTCCTGTTTTAGTAGGTTTTAAAAAGCTTTAAATTTTTTTTATTTTTTTGCCCCTTTTACATCTCTGTTGAAAACCAATTGGGTTTTTTCCCGGGTTTCTAATAATTTTTTTTTTCCATAAGGATTTACCTCTCCCCAAATTTGGGAGCCCAGGATTTTTTTTAAAAATATCCCAAATTTTTTATTTGTTTCTGCCCATATTTAAAAACATTGCCCAAATCAAATTTCGTTTTGGGCCACCCCCCCCCTAAAACAGAAAAAAAAATTTGCCTTCCTAAAATTCAGTGTTTTTGTGGCTCCTTGGGAAAAAAAAATCTATTGAAGGAAAAAAACGGAAAAGTATTATTATTTTTGGTCATATTTCCCTAGGTTTTTCCCCCAAACCCGAAACCCTTTTTTACTTGTTTAGTTCTAAGTCGGTTCTTGCCCCATTTGGGGAAAAAAAGGTAATTATCTTTGTTAAATTGACAAAAACCCGTTTCCTTTATGGGGAGCTACAGGTTTCAAAAATTCCTTCTAATTGATGTCTTTTGGTTTTGGGGTTTAAAAAAATTTCCCCAAAAAAAATAAAAGAACGGGCCCCTTTTTTTTTTTTTGGATTTTTTTGCCCGCCTCCTTTTTTATTTGCGGTTGGGGAGTACAAACCCTTCCCATGGGTTTTGTTTATATTTGGGGGGGGCCCCAATTTTTGCAGGGACTTTTATTGTATTACATTGTTACCCCCCTGTATATTTACCGATAATGATTCCACAAGTTAAAACCCGTTAAAATTTTTATCCCTTTCCCGCACTGTTGGCTTTTAGACAAAGGTTTTTAAATAGAGGGGCAAAAACCTTTCCCCCCTTCCTTTTCTTTACCGGGTCCCCTTTTAAAAAGACTGTAACCATGTAAATTAAAAAGCCCCGTCATAGCTCTCGTCCCGCCATGTTCAGTTATCCCCACTAGTCATATTTTCTTCAGTTATTAGTAATTTAGTTTTTTTTTTATTTTGGGTTGGTTTAGGACTTTTGGCATTGGAAAAAGCATGGATTTAGAGAATTTTTTTTTAGTTTTTATTTTTTTCTTTCCCTGTAAATTTTTAAAAATATTTCTATTTCCCCCTCCCCCCCCCTCCACCCCTGATTTATTACTAAATTCCCCCCTCTATCTTCACTATCTTGCATGCTATATGTGGAAATTACCCTCCCCCCCCACCCCCCTAGTTTAAAAATTCCTCCAACCTTTCCCTGGCCATTTTGTCCCCCAAAAAAAAGGTGCAACCCTTCCCCCTTTTTGGGGCAAGGCCCCCCCTTGGGATAGAGTTGTTTGCCAAGACAGAAGTCAGCCCGTTCTCCAAAAAAACCCAAAACCCCTTTTTTCCTACACCAATTTTTGAGCCACTTATTCCCTCTCTAATCTCCCGCTTGTCTCTTGGTGTGGCCCCCCGGGAAAAGGTAATATTTCCCGAAAATTTTACCTTGGAGGTCCTTGCCTTTTAGCTTTTGGCCTAAGTTCCCCGAAATTAATTTTTTTAAAGGGCAAATCCCCTACCCCCTAATATGGGCATTGGGGGCCAAATTGGGGAAACCCTGACCCGCTGGGTTCCCCTCCAGCCTTAAACCCCCCCAAACGTCAGACCCGGATCCAAATATATGTCGAAAACGGGGCCCCAGGTAAAAAAATATGTTCCCATGATTTTCCCCGTTTTTTGGTTAGGCAGATTGCCCTGTTTTGTGCCCCTAAAAATGGAAGTCCCCAAATTTCTAGCCCTGTCTAGCCTTTAACCCCGCCCTCCTAATTTTCCCCATCTTATGGAGTAGAAGGGGGAAATTTCTTGCTGCCGCAAGAAAATTTTGAGTGATTAAACCCCCTCATCTGCCAAAACTTGCAAATTTGTTGGGGTGTAAAACCCGATCGGAAATAAAACCTCCCCGGACACTCTTCCCTCTACCCTTTTTTTGACTGTTTTCCCCGCTAGCCCGCCTATTTTTCCCGCACCTCCAAAGCTACCCCCCCGCCCCGCATCTATACCTGTGGGGTGATTGTCCTGAGCAGCAAACTCGCTTCCAAGTTTTGGGAATGGATCTCAGTGTTGTCACTTACTTATTTAGATCCAGGATCCGGGCTTATATTTGTCCAGTGTGCACACACCTTGCCCAGCTGTATTGACCCTCGACCTGGTGGTCAAGGATGGCATACATTGCACAGGTTGTGCACTGGACAGCATTGTCAAACATGGAACTCAAGGGGATGTTACCAAAAAGATATATGAATAAAATTATAATAATAAGCGATACAATACTGTCCCCTCTATACTCACCAAATCTAAAGTCTCTCAATCTCAAGTCTCCACACTTAAAAACCCCATATTAATCCATATAACATATAAATACTCTTATTGCAGTTCCTGTGCATCTGTTTGGTGCAGAGAGCTCAGTTGTACGATATTGTGTTATACATATTTGATAGAAAATTTCATCTGTAGTCAGTGGTGCGAAGGCTGCCATTTTTAATCCATATAAAATTTTTACCGTATTTACTCGAGTATAAGCCGACCCGAGTATAAGCCAGGGCACCTACTTTTGCCACAAAAACCGGGAAAGCTTATTGACTCGAGTTTTAAGCCTAGGGTGGAAAACGCAGCGGCTACTGGTGTATTTTAAAAATAAAAACAAAATACCAATAAAATTACATAGGCAGTTGAATGTCCCCCATAGGCAGATATAGGCAGTTTAAAAGTCCCCCATAGGCAGGTATAGGCAGTTTAATTCCCCCCTAGGCAGGTTATAGGCTGGTTTTAGGCAGTTTAATGTCCCCCATAGGCTGGTATAAGCAGCTATATGTCCCCAAGGCAGGCTATAGGCAGGTAATTGCCCCCATAGGCAGGTTATAGGCTGGTATAGGTCCTCATAAAGGCAGGGTATAGGCAGGTATAGGGGCGTTATAGGTTGGTATAGGCAGATATAGGTCCCCCAGGCAAAGGGTATAGGCAGGTATAGGTCCCCCCAGCAGGTATAGGCAGGCTATAGGAGGTATGGGCAGGCTATAGGCAGGTATGGGCAGGTATAGGAAGGCTACAGGTCCCCCTAGCAGGTATAGGAAGGCTATAGGCAGGTATGGGCAGGCTATAGGCAGGTATGGGCAGATATAGGCAGGCTATAGGTCCCCCCAGTTTTGTATGGGCAGGCTATAAGCAGGTATGGGCAGGCTATAGGCAGGTATGGGCAGGTATAGGCAGGCTATAGGTCCCCCTAGCAGGTATAGGCAGGTTATAGGCAGGCATAGGTATGGTTTTAAAACAAAAAAAACACTTACCTCGATCCCCGCTGTTCCGTATCCCTCGCCGCTCCGCCTCCTCGCTGTCCGGCCTCCCGCGCACTCTCCTTCCTCTTGCCGGCACAGGCGGGTGATGTCATCAGGCCGCGTATGCAGCGTGATGACACGCCCTGCCTGTACCGGAAGCACTCGCTCTCTGCTCCGTAGTGGTATCTCTCCTCATGCATGCGCTCCGGAGGAGTCGCATGCAGCGGAAGAGATAGCTGACAGTGCCTGGGCCACCACAGTGCCCGAACGCTGTCGGCTGTACTCGGCAATCAGTTATATGTGCTCCCTCAGGAGCCAGAAATCAAATGATAAGACTCACGAAGTTGTGCCGATCTCTAGATAAAATGAACAATAATATGGGTGTAACGAAACTAAACAAATAAATAAGAATTCAATGAATTCATTTTTTTTCTTTAATTTCCATACACCCATATTATTGTTCATTGGCTAACGAAAATAAAGAAATAAAAATGAACTAATTGAATTCATTTTTATTTGTTTATTTTCGTTACCCCCAAATTATTGTTCATTTTATATAGAGATCAGTACAATTTCGTGAGTCTTATCATTTGATTTCTGGCATGTACAGTTTTATTATAGATCGCATAAGAAAACCCATAAGAGCGTCGCTCGCTCTCCCATTGGCCCAAATAATCGCGCCTCTTTTAAGTTAACCAATCACAAACAGAGCTCGCTCTGCATTTCTTTTCCCCATAGAACTCTATGAGATAAGAAGCTCACCCGCTGATTGGCTAAGCAGGACGAGCCGCTCTTCCCCTCAACCAATCACAGTACTAGAATATTTCCCATAGACAGTAATAACTTTTAGGGCTTCTATCGCGCCCTTCTTGCTCCACTCAAAATAGACGCACTACATATGATTGGTGGATTCATGTCTGCCGCCTGGTCTCAACCAATCAGCTCTTTTCTGACCTTTTTACTGTATTTTGAACTGTCCCGCCTTTTCATTTGATTAGTCAATACTACTCCATAGCTTATAATGGTTCACTGTCGCTCCTATTCCGATTGGTTGGTTTCTGCCGACCAATGAGAAACACTTACAGAATTTGAATTACTGTATTTCCCTGCAATTTCCAATAGTCCAATTCCTGATGTTGCATCGGTCACGGCGACAAACGCATTGATAGTGATTTGATTGATGTATGTTTATAGAAGGTTTTAGCTCTTTTACAGAGAATGTTTTACACCTAATACAGATGATTTATTTTCTAATACTCCATGCCTCACAGAGCTGAGATTTCAGTGCCCCCGTCTCTCCATAGACTACAATGGGACAAAGTAGCTCGCACTCTGATTGGCCGGGATAGCCAAGCCCCCGCTAGCTCAACCAATCAGCTCTTTTCAACCATTTTTACTGTACTTTGTACTGTCCCGCCTTTTCATTTGATTGGTCAATACTTCTCCATAGGTTATAATGGTTCACTGTCGCTCCTATTCTCATTGGTTGGTTTATGCCGACCAATGAGAAGAGCTTACAGAATTTGAATTACTGTATTTCCCGGCAATTTTCTATATTGCAATTCCTGAAGTAGCGCCGGTGACGGAGACTAACACGTTGTTAGTGATTTGATTGAAGTATGTTTTTAGAAGATTTGAGCTCTTTTTCAGATAATGTTTTACACCTAATAAAAACGATCTTTGAAACATACTCCATGCCTCATGGAGCAGAGAGCTGAGATTTATTTCTTTTGCGATCTTATATATTTTTCCTCTAATTTTAAATGAACAAGTTTTTCAATACATTTAATCGCTTTTAGACAACTTTGAAATTTATCATTATTAATGAAAGATTTTTCAAGACAACTCTTTTTTTAGTGTACTGTTGTAACAGTCGACCAAGAGCACATTTTGCCCCATTCCATTACGTTCTCGCTTCACTTCGCCTCCTCCGGCTCATTTAGACCAGCTTCAATTAGGTCTGCCTGTCGGAGCTGTCGAGTGCTGCAATGCGCCTTACTTTGCCGACCCGCGATCACGCATGCCTCGGAGCATTCGAATGTGGTGCGTCCCACCCCAGAATGCCCACACCGTGCCCATTGCACGCCCCTCCATGTTGGGCGCATCCGAAAGTGGCGAAGATTGCGCCTAACATCGCATCCCTGCGTCTGACAGGGGATTCGGATTGGTGAGGCGCAGTTTTTGCCAGAAAACAGGCGTAACTCCCGATCATACATGTTTCCCAAAATGCAGTTGGGGTCAGAAGGCATTTCAAAAGATCAAGAGGCCAAAGAGGATGATTTTGTCTGCTCTGACACCCAATCGCTGATGCCATCAGAGGAGGAGAAGGAAGCCGGTCATTCGGCAAAAATCCCAGGCGGTCGGCAACGGCTTGCAGTGCCTGTTGCTTGTAGCCCGCAGCTCCAGGATGCAGAATGTCAAGATGAGGAAGTCACCTGTGTTGATGATGATGATGATGATGACATTGCAGATCCAACGTGGTCTTTTCAGCAGAATTTGCTTGCGCACAAGTCCGCTGAGATTATTCCGCCAGCCATGATCAGTGGAAATACTGCTCCTCGCTTTTCGCTGTCGAAAAGGTCCAGGACCTCTCAGGCCTGGGCCTTTTTCGAGCAAGCCTCTGATTCAACCAGCAATGTCATATGCCGCCTTTGCCGTAAACGCATCATTAGAGGGAAGAATCTTAGGTGTTTAACCACCACCAACATGTTCTAGTCACATACAGCCGAATGCATGAGTTGAAATGGAGGAAACTTGGCGAAAAAAAGGCCACACCGATCCTGGGCTTCCAACTACTGTCACACCCTCTGTCTCCACCTTCTCCTCCTCCGCCACTTCCAAGACCAAGCGTTCCTCAGCTGCCCAAGGATCAGCCTCCGCTTCAGCCTCCACCGTCACCCAAGTACCAGCAGCACCACCAGAGACACAGCCTACCCCTTCTCCTTCCACCAGTTTGACCTGTACCCCGTACAGTGGCCAGTCTAGCAGACAGCCTTCTGTCTACCAGGTTTGGGAGCAGAAGAAACACTTTAACACAAATCATCCCAAAGCCATAAGCCTGAATGTCAGCATTGCCAGGCTTTTGGCCTTGGAAATGTTGCCTTTCTGTCTGGTGGACACAGATGGGTTCTGCCACATCATGGCCCTTGCCTGCCCCCAATACCAGATGCCGAGCAGGCATTTCCTTTCCAGAAAAGCTGTCCCTTCCCTGGCCAGCCACGTGTCATCTAGAATCTCAAGTACGTCGTCTGCATTTGTGTCCAGCAAAGTCCATTTGACCACCGACACATGGACTAGTAAGCACGACCAAGGCCGCTATAGCTCTGTGACAGCTCACTGGGTGAGCTGGGTGGATGTCTCTGGTGGTGACGGTGGATCTCAGGCTCTGTGCACGCTCTTCAAAACTGCAGGGATGGTGCAGGGTTCTTTCCCCCAAGGTCCACTGGTGGAATCACGTGCCCAGAGAAACCGGCCGGTTGAAATTAATCTGTCCTTGGAGACCGTCAAACACACAGGTGAGGAGCTTGGGCGGTTCTTCGCAATGAGAACCGAGCGCTGGTGGGTGACAAGAACCCCTTGTCCAGGCAAGGTGGTGTGCGATAACGGTCGAAATCTGCGGGCCGCCCTTAAGATCGGAAAGGCTGGAGCACATCCCTGGCCTGGCACATGTCATGAACCTCGTCGTCCAGAAATTTCTAAGCGCTACCCGGGTCTGGACTGCCTGCTGAGGAAGGCTTGAGGTCTGAGCTCACACTTCCGCCTTTCGCACCCTGCTTCATCCAGACTGGCTGTGTTACAACTTCAGCTCAGCCTTCCCATCAACCGTCTCATTGTTGAAGTGGCAACATGCTGGAATTCCACCCTCCACATGCTCCAGCGATTGTGGCAGCAGCGAAATGCCATTACTCAGTACGAAGTGACACATGAACTGACAAGCAGCGGTGCGGACCTCGGGTGTTGAGCCACCGAGAGAGGAGGCAGGTGAAAGAGCTCTGCAACATCCTTGCCAGTTTTGAAGAAGCCACCAAAATGGTCAATGTGGACAATGCCCTTGTCAGCATGAGCATTGTGGTGAGTCGGACACAGATGCGGACACGGAGCCTTTCTCTCTGTCGAATCCAGAAGGCCCGACAGTTTCACAACTTTATCAGTCTTCATTAGGCAGTGGTTCGGGGTCCAGGGCTGGTGGAAGGCGGTGCCTCAGCTCTCAGTGTACATCATCTGAGGCAAGCCGGGGCTGTGTTGAAGCTGAGGAGGAGGAAGCGGAGGAGGAGGATGAGGTGTTCCTGGACACCGACGTTACCGATATCCCTGCCTTGGAAAGAAGTTGGCACAGATTTGAGGTGGAGGAGGAAGATGAGAAAGATCAGTTTGCTAGTGCCCCTCGACCCAGAGGCTTTGGAAATCAAGGCTCCATCTCTCACATGAGTGCTTGGATGCTCCATTTCCTCCAATTTGATCATCGCATTAAGGCCATTAAAATGAACAAAAGTTATTGGGTGACCACCCTCCTCGATCCCCGTTACAAAGCAAAACTCAGCACTTTCCTTCTACCCACCCAAAAAGATAGTAAAATGCAGGAATTGGAGACTGTGCTGATTGATCAACTGGAGACATCTGTTGCATCTGCTTCAAGTTCTTCAAATGTCACAGTGGAACAACGTCAGCAATGTGACAGCAGTAGAGTGCCAAGTAGCCGCAGCGGCAGCAGCAGCAGCAGCAGACATTGTGGCAGAAGCCTAATGGGTGACCTCTGGAAATCCTTCTTTACCACCTCACCAACGCATGTAATGAAGGGCACACATACAACACACAGAGACCGGCTTAAGATCATGGTGCACGACTATCTGCATCTCAACACCGATGTTTTTGGATATGTTCCGGACCCAATCGACTTCTGGTATCCAAATGGATGAATGGCCCGAGCTCGCTGGCCAGCCATAGAGGTGTTGTCTTGCCCACAGCCAGCGTCATATCTGAGCAGACCTTCAGCACAGCTGGAGGAGTCATTACAGACAAACGGATCAAGCTTTCCACCGGTAATGTGGATCGTTTGAATTTCATCAAGATGAATCAGGCGTGGATCTCTGATGATGTTGTGGCCCCAATTGCCGAGGTCACCGATTAGTTGCCGGTCTACTGCACATTCCTCTTCAAACAGAAATGGTCCTCTTGAAATTTTTTTTTTTTAAATGATCATTTTATTTCAGTTCCAAAAGGTATTTTGCTGGTTTTGCGGTGAGGAGACTGTAAGAGACACCGATTGTACACGGTTTCAATGAAAAAACGTTATTCCATTACTCCTTCATCTTTAAAAAATTTACACTGCAATGGTTTTGGGGTCATGGTGCTGTGAAAATACAGCTATAATCAAGGTCCTTTGGAACAGAAATGTGGCTTCTAAGTGGCATTTCCCCCTCACAATTTTTAACAGTGACTGAGAAGTCATTTTTATAAATTTTTGGACATTGCTGCGTGAAATACAGTTATGCTACAGGTCCTATCATACAAAATGTGGTTTCTAACAGACATTTGTTCTTCACAATTGTCAAGAGTGGCCAAAGGGTCATGCTTTAAATTTTATGGCGCATGGTGCTGTCAAAAACAGGAATAGGTAGGACAACTGTAATGGACACATCTTGCAAAATGACTTGTTTTTGCAAGATCTTTAACATAGTAGCAACCCTGTATGAGACAACCCATTAATACAATAAAAAAGAGAAATAAAACATGGTGGGATTCCATCCTATTTTAAAAATGTGTTCTCTAGAATTAAACTACTAAATAAATTGCATGTACAAAATAGCTGATTCAAATATTCCTCTGAATTGTGCAAGTTAGGTAAAGGAAGACTTGAACAGATGTAGGTTATTCAGAGGACATTGAGTATGGAGCACATTCGCCACCCCAAGTACAGAGACAATTTCCTCCAACACGTTGAATAAAACGAGAAAAAGAAAGCCAAGAAAAAGGGCACCTGGGTAGAACAGGAGCGTCAACCACCAGCATTTCCAATTGGTCCGCACTCATACAAAGGGGCAAACGCTCTCGTAGAGGCAGACATTTCTCAAGCGCTACCCAGGTCTTGACTGTGTACTGAGGAAGGCTGGAGGTCTTAGTCACAAATTCCACACTCTGCTTCACACGACTGTTTTTGTTGCGCGTCATAAGGGCATTTTTCCATTTTAATAGATAACAGACTCCAGCCCTGGCTCACACAGCACCCACTGTAACTCCGGCCCTGCAAGCTGAACCTGCATGTTAATAAATGATGAACACCAGCCCTGGCTCTCACCACACCCACTGTAACTCCGGTCCTGCTAGCTGAACCTGCGTGATCCATGTTTTACAGCCTCACCTGCCTTGATCAGCAATTTCCTTCAACCCACTTGACAGTAGAATGCAGGATTTTCAGACAGGCCTCGTTGACCTACTGGGGACATCTGTTTTGTTTACTTAACATTCTAATGTTACAGTGGAACAATGTCACCAGTAGAATGGCAAGTACCTCTAGTCACAGCAGTATTGGAAAACTAGTTGTTTTTAATATAGTTTATTTCTTACTGCAAAATTTTCTGCTGATGGTCCATAAGGGCACCTGTGTGGGTTTTTGGGTCATGCTGCATTACAGGATATGGATAGTCAATGTTCATTTCACTAAAATACTGCTTCAAAGACTCCTTTTTCCGGTACTTTTTAATTGTGGGTCATGTAGATTTAAGGGTTCATGCTGTGGTCCCGGACAGCATAGTCAATGTCCAGTTTTAACCAAAATGGTGATTCAAAGACTCCTTTTTCCGGCACTTTTTAATCTGTGTGTCAGACAGGTTTAAGGGTCATGCTGCGGTACAGGACAGGTATAGTGAATGTCCAGTTCAACTAAAATAGTGGTTCAATGACTACTTTTTCCAGCACTTTTTAATCTGTAGGTCATGCAGGTTTGAGGGTCATTCTGCAGTCCAGGACAGGCATAGTCAATGTCCAGTTCAACTAAAATGGTGGTTCAAAGACACCTTTTTCAGGCACTTTTAATATGTGTGTCATGTGGGTTTTGGGGTCATGCTGCGGTCCAGGACAGGCATATCAATTCCAGTGAAAAATAAAATTTGGGGGTTCAAAGACTCCTTTTTCCGACACTTTTTAATCTGTGGGTCAAACAGATTTAAGAGTCATGCTGCGGTACAGGACAGGTATACTCAATGTCCAGTTCAACTAAAATGGTGGTTCAAAGACTCCTTTTTCAGGCACTTTTTAATCGGTGGGTCATGTAGATTTAAGGGTCATGCTGCGGTCCAGGAGAGGGATAGTGAATGTCCAGTTCAACTAAAATTTGGGGGTTCAAAGACCCCCTTTTCTCCAGCACTTTTTAAAACTGTGGGTCAGACAGGTTTAAGGGTCATGCTGTGGTCCAGGACAGGGATAGTCAATGTCCAGTTCAACTAAAATGGTGGTTCAAAGACTACTTTTTCCAGCACTTTTTAATCTGTGGGTCATGTGGGTTTGGGGGGTCATGCTGTGGTACAGGACAGGTATAGTCAATGTCCATTTCATCTAAAATGATGGTTCAAATTTAATTTCTGCCTTCTGGGACTTTTTAATTTTTGGGTCATGCAGGTTTAAGGGTCATGCTGTGGTACAAGACAGGGATAGTGAATTGTCTGTCAGTTTTTTTCTGTGACTCTTGTTGCCTAATTGTCTTGCCTAAGATGTAGCATGTATCCACTTTGCTGTTGTGGATGTTAATTCCAGCTTCTCCACCCCTGTTTGGGTATAAGAATGAAGGTGTTATTCCTCTCCCATAGACTTTAATGGTCATCGGTGATAATCTGTTATCGACTATCAGCTACCGGCATGATAATTGCCGATATAGACTATCCATAACGATAACGATAGTTGACACAATCGCTCATCACTACTCCTGTACTCTGCCTCTTGCTTTTTGCCTCCTTTTCTCTGCTTTTCTACCTATTCTGAGGATGTATGCAGTTAAAAAACAACTCCATGTCCACCATGCTCAAGGGCCCACCTATTCCCCTTTGGTCCAATCTGAGCCTGCCTTTAAACATTAGAAGCCCATCTCTATCTACTGCAGGGCTTCTCTGTACCAACTTACAAAAGAGCATAAGAACCTTCCTTTCTCTCAGATACTCTCACACAGACTGACTTTCTTTGTCCCTATTCAAAGGGCACTGACCGCTTTCCTGGTTACCACCCTTAAAGAAAATCTATTGCCAGTTGTTTTGTTGTTTTAGTAAAACAATATACTGATACATATTCTTTTCCTTTCAGCTGTTTTTATTTTCAGATTGTAGATTTTTTTTATTTCTGCTGTTAGTATATAATTATGGGGGCAATCATCTTGCCTGAACTGCTTTTAACAGGATTGAGAGAGATTC
This sequence comes from Phyllomedusa bahiana, assembly GCA_025379985.1. Taxonomy (NCBI): domain Eukaryota; kingdom Metazoa; phylum Chordata; class Amphibia; order Anura; family Hylidae; genus Phyllomedusa; species Phyllomedusa bahiana. The sequence continues at coordinate 18,819 of JAODAL010019047.1, forward strand.
TTTACAGCAGCTACATGGGAATAAGATCCTGTGAAGAGAAACAGACCCATTGACTTTTACAGGAAAATTTTTCAGGCCTGATCTGTAACCTGGGAAAAAGTCATTGTGCAGAAAAGGAGAGAGGGTCAGCTGTGACTATCTCTTATTGTGAATGGTGGATCCTGTGTTAGTATGAAACTTCCTGTTCTTTAAAGAAAGCTTTTCATCAGTCTTCTCGATATCAGCACAGGCAGGATAACACTGAAAGGTGACACCAATGTGTGTACAGGTTTTTTTTTTTGTTTGTTTTTTAAATAATGTGTTTAACATAAAAAAAATATGAGTTAAATAATAGGTCATTTTCTGCTGACATATTCCCTTTAAGTATCCACCCAGTGTACTAATAATTAATTAATTAATTAATTACCTCTAAGGTGAGAGTCTGCTCTGCTCCTTCACATAGGAGAGGAATCTTGGAGAAATATATCTGCCTTCCACAACCAGCTCAGCCTAATTGTCAAAAAATGTATACATGAATATATATGTATATGCAAATGCATGAAATTAATCCAGGTGCAGATCTACATTGAGCTGAACAGACAAGTTCAGCAAACCGATCTTGCTTCTTTCCTACCATTTAGGAAGGCAGCACATGTACAGTAGGTACTGGCTTGATCTGCACTACTACCGTGCATACGCTATTTTTTGGCAATCATGGCACAGATCACAGACAGCTATTGCATTAATGCAAGAGCATCATCTATGCTCTTTCTCAGTTGGATATCTAAACACTGAGGGACCTGGTGACTCAGGAGTGGACTCAGTAACAGCTTTTCATGCCGTTTCTGATCTGCTAATGCATGTTGGGGGAATGATGGCCTACAGTTCCAAGCACAGGAGATAAAAGATGACTCGTGAGCACAGCATGTAAATTTGGGAGACATCCTCAGTAAATATTTTCTTCTGTGCCAGTTTTTCCTGATGTTGTGTAAAGGAGAGACTACATGGATGAAAATGTATACTGATATATTACTGCCTATGTGCTGGTCTCCTGAAACAGCTGACTGGCTGTTTGCTGTGTATGCTGACTCCAAGATTCAAGAGAGTAGTTCTGCATCTGCAGTGTTCTGGAACACCAGCGCATGCGCAGTGGTAGACTATGCGCATGCACTTGAGAAATAAATTTTCCATTTCACAAGCTGTGATGCACACAAGTGGCATGACTGCAGGGAGAGGTGTTCATGAGCAAGTAACAGTAAAACAGCAGATTTTCATAAGCATTTATTGTATAGTAGTAAGTTTCATGTTTTCATGCCTGCTAAACAATAGTGGGCAATAGTGTCCAGCTAAAGTGGCCAACCACTTTAATTTCCTTTGCCATACAGCTGTAAGGGTGCTTTCACAAGGTGCATTTTTGGTACGTTTTTTGATGAGTTTTTTTGTTCAGTAATGTACAGCATTAATTGCTGTGCCTTTCTGCACAAAAAATGCATCAAAAATGCAACAAAAACGCTCCGTGTGAAAGCGCTCTAAGGGAATCATTCGCTTGATTCCAGGTTTCTCCACAGTTTACAGTTGATTCCTGGAGGTTCAAGCTATTAGACATTTTGTTAGACATATATGAATGGGCCATTTCTCTATTTCTGGCATAAAATGGGCCAAAAGAGAGTGGTCAGCCTTTTTCCCCAATATATGAAATGTGTGGGCATTCTGGGGGTATGTCGTACCATATTCGTGCTATTCGTCACATTTATGAATGGGAAGTGGGTTTTTTATCATCAGGTCACAGGCAGAAGGTCTGGACAGGCAGCAAATGGAGTGGTCTGTAACAAACTAAAGGTCAAAACTGAGAAACAGAATATTGAATATTGCTCAGGACACTACGAGGAACACCAACAAACTGGCTGTGAGCTTAGGGGTAGGGTTCTTTAAATAACAGGGTATCAGGCCTTAGGGTGGAAAAGATGGGTGGAATGGGTGATGGCCCTTTAAATAATTGAAAACAAGCATGCATGTGGCCTTAGGAAGGAGATACAATAGAACAGGGAAACTGTCTGACAGGAAACCAGAGATGTTGTGTAGTGGGGGAGGCACATTAGTGCATCTGCTGCTAAGAGCATGGGCCTTGGTGGGGCTCGTGACATTAATATAGCTATAGAAATAAATTTAAACCCCATTTGGGCACTAAGGATGACATTCCTTCCTCTGGATTAACACTTTAGCACAATAGGCTGAACTGGATGGACGTCTGTCTTTTTTCGGCCTTACAAACTATGTAACTATGTGAGAAAAAAGGCGCTGCTATGCCAGTTTTAAGGCACAATAAATGAGTGTATTGTGCGCCTGAGTGTATGAACCTTTCATAAATCTGTTGTGTGATATACCTTGCATAGCATAGCATATCTTAGGTGCATAACTTAGGTGCATAGCTATCATATTTTAGGTGCATAACTTAGGCGCATTCAAATGTGTTGTGCCTGGTGCAAACTGTGCCTAGTTTTGGTGTACAACTGTTCATACGTATATAGAATAGGGCTACAACAGTTTTGGGTGCAAAATACACCAAAAAATGATGAAGCCCATTTCTGACATGTTGCCCTAAGTGTGGTGTATATTTTTTGAAATTTGTCATCGAGAGTATGCGACTGTATATAGTTGCAGGAACAGTGTAGCTGGCTCTCTTTATTATAGCTGTTTTGTTAATGTGTGCTGGATGAAAATGTCGCTATTGGCAAACTGTAGTTTTCTCAACAGATGAAAAAAGAAAATGTCTTGCAGTTATAGCACACTTTAACGGCTGACTAAATGAACAATTATGTTAAAAAGCAGGGTTTTGGGAAACTAGGTAGGTTTTTTTATCTTGTGGGTTGTAACAAAGTTTCTAAAGAAGAGAAGTTAATGTAATAAAAATGAATATGTATTAAAAAACAAAATTGGCTTAAGAAGTAGGTTCACAATTAGTTTACAGATAAGCAGTGGGAAACTGATATTGTCTCTAAATTGATGCTGGTTCAGAGACCTGATGCCCCCACTATCGCTAGGCCAGATTTCTTAAATGTTGTAGTGGGAAAACATGGTGTGGCCAAAAGTCATATCTCAGCTGTGTCCGCCAATGGCCACATGAGATATCAGCAAACTTGTGTAGCCATTGGTAGATGCATCAAAGGTGGGACTTTCCTATGGGGCTGCCCCATGTATTCCCATCCTAATCCTCAAAACAAATTCAGTCCTCTATTGTGTATCAAGACGTGCATGAATTTGTATTCCAAGACCCGTTTGTCTTTTTGAGGTTTCAAATTGCTCTTTAAATAGAACTTTTATGTGTTTTTTTATTGTATCCTAGGTAATAAAAATGTTACATGTAATATTACATGTAAATGTTACACGTAAATAGTATGTTGAAGAGACCTTATCCTTGTTTTAAATCATGTTACAATATGTGTAGAACATTTGATTAGAGATGGGCGAATTTCTCAAAAATTCGATTCGGTCACTTCGACGAATTTTCCGACAAAATTCGTTTCGTTTCGAATTACTTCGGCACGAATCGCGTTAAAAAGCAGCTATTTCCAGGCTGCACAGAGCCTGCAGGGTGCTGTAGAACGTTGTGCCATGCTTAAATATGCAGAGGGAGCTTGGTTTGGTCTTCATACAATGTTGTGTTTTAGTATGACACGCAGATGACTGCCGCCGCTCTTAGAATCGCTTCACTAAAAAAATTCCCTGGGCACTTAAGAGGGCAAAACTGACCAAAAAAAACTCAAACAGGAATGTTAAAGTCTTTGCCAGCGAAAGCGGGAAAAAAACAAGCTGAAGCTCAGGTGGCAACATTAGTGACAGAGTGTGGGGGGTGACGGGGGCAGCCACAGCAGCATGAGGTCAGGCAGTGGCACAATGACATTCTGGAGGTGGCAAAACACGAGGAAGCCACAAGTGGCACAATGCTGTTTGGGGAGGTCACGGCGGCAGCAGCATGAGGTCAGGCAGTGGCACAATGACATTCTGAAGGTGGCAAAACAGGAGGAAGCCACAGAATGGCACAATGATACAGTGTGGAGGTCACGAAAGCAGAAGCATGAGATCAGGCAGTGGCACAATGACATTCTGGAGGCGGCAAAACAGTATTAGGCCACAGAGTGGCACAATGATACAGTGTGGAGGTCACGAAAGCAGAAGAGAGCAATCATGCAGTCGCGACAAGACATTCTTGAGGAGGCAAAACAGTATTAGGCCACAGAGTGGCACAATGAACAGTGGGGAGGTCATGACAGCAGCATGAGATCAGGCAGTGGCACAATGACATTCTGGAGGCGGCAAAACAGTATTAGGCCACAGAGTGGCACAATCACACAGTGTGGAGGTCACAGCGGCAGCAGTATGAGATCAGGCAGTGGCACAATGACCTTCTGGGGGGCGGATAAACAGTATTAGGCCAAATAGAGGCACAAAGATACATGGTGGAGGTCACGACAGCAGCAGCATGAGATCAGGCAGTGGCACAATGACATTCGGGAGGGGGCCCAAAACAGTATTAGCCACAGAGTGGCACAATCACCGGGTGTGAGGTCACGACAGCAGCAGCATGAGATCAGGCAGTGGCACAATGACATTCTGGAATTGCAAAACAGGAGGAACCCACAGAGTGGCACAATGACTGAGAGTGGAGGTCACGGCGGCAGCAGCATGAGGTCAGGCAGTGGTAAAATGACACAGTGTGGGGAATGGCAGCAGCCACAGCAGCAGCATGAGGTCGGGACAGTGGCACAATGACACAGTGTGGATGTCACGCAACGGGCAACAGCAGCAGATGAGGTCATGAGTGGCACATGACAGATTGAGGTGGGGCAATACAGCCTGGTAAAGAGGTGGTAGCAGATGGAGAAACTGTCAGCAGATGGTGGCATCAGGCGGTGGCGAAATCGATAGGGCTGAGGCAGGAGTTTGAACCCAGACTGACCCTAAGGCTTTGGGTTTGTGTGGGAAATCCGGCCGATCCCGCTGATTCATCTTGACAAAGGTCGGTTCCACATTTCCCGTGGAAGGGGTTTCTCCTTGGGAAACGATGGCCTCCGCCGCACGAACACCCGCTCTGATGCCACCTCGGGCGGCAGGACGCTTCCACGCAAACTCGGCAATGCGGCACAATCCAGTTGGCTGCCAGTAGCCCAGCGATCTTCTCAGAGGTGGCAGAGTGCTGTCAAGTAGCCACAACGTTGGTTCAGGTATTGCTCGGTCCTCTGCTGCTGTGGCTGCTGCTGGCGATGCCCTCCTCACTAGGGGGTGGGAAGGGGTCTCATCAGGATCCAGACTTGGGTACTACTGATGGAGTGTACTGTCTACCCCCCCCCATTTCCCCAGCAGCCGCGGCAGTAGTGGTAAACCTGGGAACCCCCCGGCAGACTGTCAAGGGAGGGCGATGCGCACTAGGCAGCAGCCAACGATTACGGAGGATTCCCTATAGTATTTGGTTGTCTTCCCTTCAAAGCTGGAAAAGGCTCCCATTTTGGACGGTACGGGGGTTTCCCAAATTTGGGTGGAGACCCAGAATTTCATCCCTTGCGGATGCTGACTAATCGGCTGTCACTAGCCAGGCAAATAACATGTTTCGGCCCATCTGCACAATGACCCCGAGGGGCTCCCTGCTCCATCTCCACTTATACTCCACGGTTTGGGGGTCAATTGCCTCATCTTCCTCATTCTCCACCTCCTCCAGCTGCTCCTGCTCCTCCTCTCTTGTCACCTGGGGGGGAAAACCCACTCATTTCACCAGACAATGCTTCTGCTCCATGCCCCTCCTCCTCCCTCCTCCATTTCAGTCCCCACCGGACTCATGTGGCCACGAGATGTAGTCCCCACGTCCTCCACCTGCCAGACGATTTTTTCAGCTTCTGTTCCAGGACAGAAGCGAGTGGAAAGGACGTATCCATCCCGTTGTCCGGACTGACAAAAACGCGCCTCCTCAAAAAGGCCTCCTACGGCATTGCAAAATGACTCCAAACTGGTGCATCAAAGTTACCCCCAGGGGAGTCCCCCTTTCTCCTATCACCCAAAAAATCTTCCTGCATCCTGTTAAACCCTCGTCCACATACCAGCCAATTCCGGGGGAACATCCATATCACAAGGTTGGGGAGGCGTTCCCCACCTTCACTCCGAGATTTTCACGCTTTGTCGAATGGAAAAGTGCTTTCCACAGTTTCTCCATTTTCAGAATTCAAAAACGTGGAAGACTTCAGAACTTTTCCCAAAACCGAGGGGAACACTGCGCCAGCCAGGGCCATACCATCCCTCCTCGGTCAGCGCAGACCTGCTTCCATCCCATGTCGCGTTCCATGGTTCCATTGAAGTTGGCGCGGAGAAAACCACACATCGATTTCTTGCTGCATGACGCGGGAGCAGTTCCTCCCCTGTGTGACTTCGTTCGCCGAGGCTAGCCAGGTGTAGAACTGCGTGACACCGCTTGCCTACACATGTGATATGATGGAGCATAATTGTGGAGGCTGAGAGTGGTGGTGGTGGTGGAGGAGGAGGCGGAATTGGCGCAGGGGCAGCATTTGACAACGTGGGGGAGAAAGCGGCTTTTCCTGTCCAAGTTGTTGGTGTGCCTGGGCTGGAAGCACATTCACCCAGTTGGCCGTAAAGGACATGTTACTGGCCCTGACCGTGTTGCAGCTCCAGTCGTCCGCGCTGCCATGCACCTTGGGAACAAACCGATAAGCTCAAGGACTGACCCACCTTCGTTCTACATATTTATGAAGTGCTGGTACTGCCTTTTTGGAAAATAAATTACGGCTTGGAACTCTCCATCTCGGCTCGGCACAAGCCCTTAGTTCTCTGAACGGTGCAGAGTCCACCATTTGGAAAGGGAGGGACTGCAGTACCAACAACTTGGACAGAACACGGTCAGCTGCTGCACGTTTGGTTGGTTGGACGATTACTTTTTTCTCTTTGCAAGCGCCTCGCTGAACGACTGCTGGCGCCATGAGTTGCGAGGAAACAGGAGCATCTGGACCGGGAGATGATGTCAAAGAAAACAGCTCCCTTTTGCAGAGGTGGTGGAGCCTTGACTGGCTGCAATTGGGATGCATGCCACTGGGCGCTGCTGCTGCCGCTGTTGCTGCGGCGGCAGGATGGACCACCACATCTGAGCCACGTTTCTCCCAGGCCACCGGATGGTTTACGCTGCATGTGTTAAGGGAGGGGGTGCCAACGTTTAGCTCCCTGGCCACGCTTCACTTTCTGCCCCCAGATTCACATATAACCCATATCGGCTCCTCCGGTGTCTTAGCAAAGAAAATGCCACACCGCCGAGTATCGGATTTTACCGGCAACGCTCCGCACTGAGTGACTAAATGCCGGGCCCTGGACTCGCTGAGCCCCTGTGCTGTAACTTTCTTGGACCTGCAAAGCGGGTTTTTTACCCCGTGGCCGTTTAGCTACCGACCTCACACTGCTGCTACCCTGCTGACTCACGGCCACACAACCCACTTGCTGGCTGCGCTGCTGCCTGACACGCAAGCTGACGCCCTCTTCTCCTGACGATGATGAAGCCTCGCCTCACCGGGTCCCAAGTACGGTCGAAATACTTTATCATCTATTTGTGTTTCATCGTCACTGCTGTCCTCATCACCGGTCTTTGTATGCCGAGGCTGACCTCTCACAACATGACCTCCCATGCCACTCTCCACATCTATACTTTTCCGCCTACTGCAAGAAGAGGGAATATTGGCCCCCCTTTCTTCGCTGCCAAGTAGCTGCTGACTGCCCCTCCTCAATTGTTCATCCTCGCTATATAGTGGCGCTGAGCCCAGACCCCCATAGTAGATCTCTGGCTGAGGGAAAGGATGGAACAGAGGTGGGCTGAGGACAGGTTGGGGGGTGCTTTACCCGCTCCCGGCCATGCCACCTAATGGTTGTGTCTGAGGGTTTCCCCCCGACTCTTGGCTGGGTTGTCAATGTCATCTGAGAGGAAGAGGATGACCTAGTCAAACCCCAAACAAGAACCCTTGGTTTGCTGAAAAACACACAGCCGCTAGATGACAGCGGCAGTTTGTGGCCTCACCGAGTAACCCTGCTGTGACGTCCCCTTGCTGGCTGCGACTGGGCCTGTTCCAGGAATGTTTTTCCACTGCCACTCGCAGGTGCAGAGCCTGCCCCCTCTACTGTCTGACATACTGTTTGTTCTAAAATGTACAGACTTGAGATGATATCTGTATATGATATACACCCTGTTTTTGACTCCAAATGAACCCAGGGAACAAGCTTGGGTAACCCTTGGATATAAATTGCCTCCACAAATGGCCAGGGAAAAATTTACGTTTAAAAACACTGTGTGTTTTACTAGATTTTAAAAGCACAAACAGGCTTAATTAACCCTTTGGACATGAATTAGGCTTTCAGGAAAAATGTATATATTTTGGCGTTGAAAAGACGGTTTATTTTTGTCAGCACACCAGCAAAACAAGCTTAATTAACCCCTGGATGTAATTGCGCCAAAGAATTGAGCCGCATAAACTAGTAGCTTTGTAGGTGTTTTCAATTTCGTGTTTTCTACGGCCCCACAACAAGAGATTTCAGTTGTAATTAACCTTTTGCTGTGAATTAGGCTACATGAAAAATTTAATATATTTTGGCGTTGAAAAAGACGGTTTATTTTTGTCAGCACAAACCCGCAAAACAACGCTTAATTAACCTGGATGTAAATTGCGCCAAAGAATTGAGCCGCACAAACTAGTAGCTTTGTAGCGTGTTACAATTGCGTGTTTTCTACGCCACACAACAAGAGATACCCGTTGTAATTAAAACCCCTTTCTTTTGAATTAGGCTAAGGAAAAATTTACATATTTTGGCATTGAAAAAGACGGTTTATTTTTTTCAGCACACCAGCAAAAAAAACGCTTAATTAACCCCTGGATGTAAATTGCGCCAAAGAATAGAGCCGCACAAACTAGTAGCATTGTAGCGAGTTACAATTGCGTGTTTTTACGCCCCACAACAAGAGACAATTGTTATTAAACATTTCTTGTGAATTATGCTGCAGGAAAAATTTATATATTTTTGGATTGAAAAAGACGGTTTATTTTTTCAGCACACCCGCAAACAACGCTTAATTAACCCCCGGGTGTAAATTGCCGCCCAAAAAATTGAGCCGCAAAAACTAGTACTTTAGTAGCGTTGTTACAATTGGGGTGTTTTCTACGCCACACAACAAGAGATACAGTTGTAATTAACCTTTGTTGTGTATTAGGCTACTGGAAAAATTTTATATATTTTGGTGTTGAAAAAGACGGTTTATTTTTGTCAGCACACCAGCAAAACAACGCTTAATTAACCCTGGATGTAAAAATTGCGCCAAAGAATTGAGCCGCACAAACTAGTAGCTTTGTAGCGTGTTACAATTGCGTGTTTTCTACGCACACACAAGAGATACAGTTGTAAATTAACCTTTGCTTGTGAATTAGGCTACATGAAAATTTATATTTTGGCGTTTATAAAGACGGTTTATTTTTGTCAGCACACCAGAAAACAACGCTTAATTTAATCCCTGGATGTAAAATTGCGCCAAAGAATTGGCCGACAAACTAGTAGCTTGTAGCGTGTTACAATTGCGTTTTTCTACGCCACACATCAAAGATACAGTTGTAATTAAATTTGCTTGTGAATTAGGCTACAGGGAAAAAATTATATATTTTGGCGTGAAAAAAACGTTTTCTTGGGTCAGCACACCAGCAAAAAAGGCTAATTAACCCCTGGATGCAAATTGCAATAGGGAAATTGAGCAGCCAAAAAAATTAAGTGTATTTGTATTGTAAAAACGCTGTTTCTTTAAATGAATACAACGGAACTGGTTAGATCCCCCTTGGATATTTTATGGTAATGCAGCAGAGTGGCCTCAACTGGATTTCAGATCCCAATTACCCCAAAAATTAGAAATAGAACATTAGGAACAGTCTCTGGACAAGCAGGGCACCCAAGAATCGCTATATAAAAATCAATTCTTCAGTAAGTCTATCAGCCGCCGGCAGCACCTTTCCTACTCCGTACAGGGGAGCGGTATGAGCTCCCACGTCGCGCCCGGACTTTTATGTGCCGGTGACGTCCCGAAATCCCGCCCGGGCTCTATTGGCTTTCACCTCTGCACATGTATGCGGGCTTATGCCCTTCTTCCTCCCAGAGTGCTTTGCCCCATGTAGCGCCATTTTCTCGCAGCCATTTTATCAAAAAAGGCACACCCTTTGTTCCCCGAAGTACCCAAAGTTCGACTTCGTTCCAAACCGAAGTTTTCCTGAAATTCTAAACGAATTCCACTTCGTTAGAATCGATTCGCCCATCTCTACATATGATACATTGATATGATACAAATTTTTTATCTGGAGCATTTGCCTTCAAACACACAAAATGTACTGCTCGAACACAGATGTATTCTTTTTGTTATCCTCCTACTACCCATCCGAAGAGTACTCAAATCATTGTTCCTTATTTGAATACATGCAGGTGCAGCTGCTTCTACATTGTAGCGTAACTTATCTTAAAAGTTTTCATCTGTGTGTGGGACACATTTTCTCTAGACCAACTTCCAGCTGATTTCTGTGCCACCTGTTTACTCAGTTTATAGATACTGAGTAGGATGCAATGCAATTAGATTCAAGAAAATGAAAAAATGGCCTTGTTCATTATATGGAACAAAGTAACAACAAGCTAATGCAGTGGAGCTTGACCTTGTATGACCTCTGGAAATGCAAAATTCATCTGAATCCTTCATTTAGACCTCTATTGTGTATTATGCTTTGTTCTGAATTCTTCAAGCTTTACAAAACCATACTCAAAAAAATTGAATGTATTGCTGATTGTTTAAACTGTTTGTGGGAAAGTAAGCATTAATCAAAGTGAATAATGTGACATGGGGAATTGTATTTTTCTGCCATATATTGACAGTAAAAGAATGTTTTTCTTCTTTGAACTGATAACATTCTCTTTCTATTGTAATGATAACAAGCAAATAATATTAATTTAGCATTTAACAACATGCCTTTTTTAAATTTCATTTGCATTGTAATTGAAATTCTAAGGCCAGATTATCACAATTTGCCCCTTATTTTATAGCAGCTAATTAGAGTTATTATTGCATTGTATTATTACTGTACTAATTATGTTACTTAGATTTTAATGTTTATTAAACATGTTTTGCTAGTGTGTTATTATTTATTGCAGTTTATAGTTAAGTAAAATATAGATACCAGTTCTAGTAACATTTATAGAAACAATAAATTCTTCTGAAACCCACTTAACTGCTTTGATTTTCATAGCAAGGAAATATTAAACATACGTTTGTATGTTTTTTAGTAGTTATAAATAGTGTTGAGCGATTATTATCGACAAAGTTGAAATCGGCACAGTTTTTATGGTGATCGGATTTTTTAGATTATGCGATAATTTAGGTTAAAATCTGTGCATCATCTATTAAGATCGCGCCATTTTCGGCGCTTCCTGTCATTTTGGCGGCCAGCAAATCAGCTTACAGAATAGAGCAGGGTGAGATGTGTGTGCAACGTCATGACTGGGATGTGTATGGTTGCGATTGGCTGGAAAAATCACATGACCTCGTTTTACATAGAACAGCCCTTCCTGTTTAGCCTCAGTGTCTCTCAGCGTCTCATAGCAGTAGGACGTGCGCATTGCGTGTGTCCAAACAGCTCAGCGAAATGATTCTATTTCTTCACAGAGAAACCTCTACTATTAGCTGTAATCCTTACAATTTAGTTAGATTAGAGATTGGAAGATTTTATGTAGTTAGCTAGAGAATTTTAAAGGAGCATCTACCGCTGTAAAGTCACGGGAGGAAATGGGGGGGGGGGGGGGCCCGTGGGCGAACACAGACAAGCTCTATAAAGAATACTGGATAAAGTTCACCAAGACTTAGTGTAGACATTGCACTGCAATAGCTTTATTATTAACAGTTTTCTATTGAAATATTTCCTGGATATTGGGCAGCCTGAACTTATATTAGGATACACATCTTTTCTAGTAACTGCAGGTCTCTTTGTTAGGTGCAAAACTCCACTTTTATTATCAGTATACATTTCAGATAGGTGTTCATTTTCAATTTTGCCCATTCCACCTTTGTTGATATATCCACCTTGCACTTAAATTTGAATCCAGCAATTTTATAGTCACCACAGGTGAATTGAAAGGTGCCAAAAATATCTTGTATTATACGAATACATAACAGATACGTGTTTTTTGACTTTGGCACACTACAGCTTTGTTCATTGAGGCAGCTTGCACTTAAATTTGAATACAGCAATTTTATAGTCACCACAGGTGAATTGAAAGGTGCCAAAAATATCTTGTATTATACGAATACATAACAGATACGTGTTTTTTGCACTTTTGCCCAGTCCAGATTTGTTGATAGACACCTTGCACTTAAATTTGAATCCAGCAATTTTATAGTCACCACAGGTGAATTGAAAGGTGCCAAAAATATCTTGTATTATACGAATACATAACAGATACGTGTTTTTTGACTTTGGCGCACTACAGCTTTGTTCATTGAGGCAGCTTGCACTTAAATTTGAATACAGCAATTTTATAGTCACCACAGGTGAATTGAAAGGTGCCAAAAATACCTTGTATTATACGAATACATAACAGATACGTGTTTTTTGCACTTTTGCCCAGTCCAGATTTGTTGATAGACACCTTGCAGTTAAATTTGAATCCAGCAATTTTGTTTTGATAAGAGGGATTTGAGAATAGCTGTGATTTGCCGTCTTTTAATAAGAGACTTTCCAAAACTATTCCATACCTTCTCAAATTTTTATATTTCTGAACATGGAGCGAAATGCAGGTGGTAAGCGAGCAAAGAGGGGGGTAGCACATGGAGGTAGAGGTACAAGAGAAGGTGCTCCTTCCAGTGCTGGCGACAACACGCATGCCAGCGGATCGTCAGTTGCAGGACCGTCAGGCCTGTCATCGCTGGGTCAGGGCCCTGTGAATCTCAGTAACGAACAGCGTCGCCAATCTGTCCTTCAGTGGTTAAAGGGGTTTTATTGTTACAAAGATCATGTCTCAGATTATGGGGACAGTAAAAATAAGCACTTTTGTAATTGGGTTGCATTACCTCCGTCACTTGGTTTAGCAGATATCAGCTTCGCTGTAAATCTGTCTTTTATTTCTGCTGTTGCTGGGTCAGAACGCCCCCGGGTCGATTCCTGTGCCCTAGACACGCCCCCTGCACTGTGATTGGCTGGCTGACATTTCATTCAGCCTGTTGGGATATGCCCCTAGACAGGAAATGTCATGGCCACGCCCCCTGCACTGTGATTGGCTGCCTGCACACTCTGTGTTTACTCCCCTCTGAGCTGTTTAAATCGATAGTGAAACCAGAGTCTGCTGGCTCTATGTACATCTCAGCTCTATGGTGATGATCTGGGCAATTACTGCCTGTTTAAAGGGCTTTTGCCAAGAGGTTGATTCACCTCCTCACAGGTTCAGTTTGAACTTTGAAAAGAAGGCGTTCTGTTCCTCAGATCGAATGCAAGCTCCGCCTCCTTATGGCATCATCATCTGTATTGTATAACATAAGGATTCAACACTGTTTCTGTATGAGCTGCTTGTACAGAGCAGTGCATAGGTGATCAGCTTGGAAAGACAGAGGTTAGGAGTTCAAGTCCCAATAATTTTTTTTTTCTTTTATAAATTGTACACATATGTAAATATATGAAAATATATGTGTAGACATCTATAATTTTATATATATATATATACACACACACAGAAAGCTCCCCTATATAGTGTCCCATCCTCACAGTCACACCAAGCACTACCAACATATGTGATACAATGCATATACTCTCAGGGATGAGACATGATATAGGGGAGCTATGTATGTGTATATATATCATTATAGAGATTGACATATATATTTTAGGTCTCTCTACATATGTGTAGAATTTAGGGGGGGGGGGAATAAACCCTGTGAGGGGACTAGAACTCCAAACCCCTTCGTTGTAAAAACAATAAGTCTATCACTGCTCACTGCTCTACCCGCTGCACCACCAGCCCAAGTCAGTTACAGGTTAAGCTGGTTCTTCTCTGAAAGCTAATGTGCTTCTGCCCCCCACTGTTTTCACTCATATCACTGACAGCAAGCAGAGACCTTTACTTGAAGCTGACATTTGGCCTTGTAGTTGAGTAAAGGTCTCTGCCTGTTGTCAGTACAATTTGGTTGAATACCACTAGAACAGAAGTTAAAGCTGCTGGCTTTCAGTGTGTATACTAAGAGATATAATAGATATAATAGGTGCTTGCTGCAGCTGGTGGAGCCTCAAGGCTGCAGACATAAGCATGCAGGAGGCTACAGAGCTGTTATATCCAGACAACCCTCTGCATCCCCTGCTTCAAACAAAATGATGATGTCACAGTTCTTCAGTGAGGAGAGACACGCCTCGTGGGAGGGGAGACACGCCTGCGGAGAGGAAGAACACGCCCCTGGATTTCAAACTCAGTCTGAGAAAATTAGCAGAACAGCACGAGCAGCTCAAACGATAAATCCCCTTTAATGCAACCTGCATCCAGCAGTCTTACCTCCTCGTCCTCCCAGTCACGGCCACAAATGTCATCATCAGCATCATCAGCATCCGTCCAACATGAAGCAGCCCAAATGTCAACTCGTGTACCCACCACTGTGAATAATCCATTGTCTGAAGACCTCTTTGATGACAAAATGCGGTTGGGGTCAGAAGGCATGTTAAAAGATCAAGAGGATGATTTAGTCTGCTCTGACGCCCAGTTACTGATGCCATCAGAGGAGGAAAAGGAAGCCGGTCAATCGGCAAAAATCCCGGGCGGTCGGCAACGCCTTGCAGTGCCCCTTGCTTGTAGCCCGCAGCTCCTGGATGCAGAATGTCAGGACGACGAAGTCACCTGTGTTGATGATGATGATGACGACATTGCGGATCCATCGTTGTGTTTTCCGCAGAATTTGCTTGCGAGCGGTTCATCGCTGGACGTGGAGGAAGACATTGGGGTAGTGTCAGTACGGGTCCCGCCTCAAAAAGGGAGAGGGCGGTCGCAGAAGTCCGCTGATATGATTCCGCCAGCCACGGCCAGCGCAAACCCTGCTCCTCGCTTATCGCCGTGAAAAAGGTCCAGGATCTCTCAAGCCTGGGCCTGCTTTGAGCACGCCTCTGATTCACCCACCGATGTCATATGCCACCTTTGCCGTGAATGCATAAGTAGAGGCAAGAACCTTAGGTGGTTAACCACCACCAACATGTCTAGTCACATGCAGCGAATGCATGAGTTGAAATGGAGGCAACACTTGGCCAAAAAAGGCCAGACCGACGCCGGGCCTCCAACCACTGTCACACCCTCTGTCTCCGCCTCCTCCTCCTCCGCCACCACCAAGCGTTCCTCAGCTGCCCATGTCTCTCAGAGTCATGATCAGGGATCAGCCTCCGCTTCAGCCTCCACCGTCGCCCGAGTACCACCAGCACCACCAGAGACCCATCCTACCCCTTCTCCTCCCGCCAGTTTGACGACCTGCACGCCGTACAGCGGCCAGTCTAGCAGCCAGCCTTCTGTCTTCAAGGTTTGGGAGCAGAAGAAACACTTTAACCCAAACCATCCCAAAGCCAAAAGCCTGAATGTCGGCATTGCCAGGCTTTTGGCCTTGGAAATGTTGCCTTTCCGTCTGGTGGACACAGATGGGTTCCGCCACATCATGGCCCTTTCCTGCCCCCAATACCAGATGCCGAGCAGGCATTTCTTTGCCAGAAAAGCCGTCCCTGCCCTGGCCAGCCAAGTGTCATCTAAAATTTCAAGCGCGTTGTCTGCATCTGTGTCCGGAAAAGGCCATCTGACCACCGACACATGGACTAGTAAGCACGGCCAAGGCCGCTATATCTCTGTGACAGCTCACTGGGTGAGCTGGGTGGATGTCTCTGGGGGTGACGGTGGCTCTCAGGCTCGGCGCATGCTCTTCAAAACTGCAGGGATGGTGCAGGGTTCTTTCCCCCAAGGTCCTCTGGTGGCATCACGTGTCCAGAGAAACCAGGCCGTGTTGAAATTAATCTGTCTTGGAGACCGTCCCCACACAGGTCAGGAGCTGTGGACCGCTCTAAGCAACGAGACCGAGCGCTGGCTGGGTGCCAAGAACCTTGTGCCAGGCAAGGTGGTGTGCAATAACGGGCGAAATCTGCTGGCCACCCTTAAGATCGGTAAGCTGGAGCACATCCCTTGCCTGGCACATGTCATGAACCTTGTCGTCCAGAAATTTCTAAAGAGCTACCCGGGTCTGGACTGCCTGCTAAGGAAGGCTCGAAGTCTAAGTTCGCACTTCCGCCTTTCGCACCCTGCTTCGTCCCGCCTGGCTGCGTTGCAGCATCAGCTCGGCCTCCCCGTCAGCGACGGAGGAGGAGACGGACACAGATGCGGACACGGAGCCTTTCTCTCCGTCAAATCCACAAGGCCCGACAGTTTCACAATTTCATCGGTCTTCATTAGGCAGTGGTTCGGGGTCCAGAGCTAGTGCAAGGTGGCGTATCAGCTCTCAGGGTGCATCATCTCAGGCAAGTCAGGGCTGTGTTGAAGCTGTGCCGGAGGCAGCGGAGGAGGAGGAGGAGGTATTCCTAGACACCGACGTTACCGACGTCCTTGCCTTGGAAAGAGGTTGGCGCGAATTTGAGGCGGAGGAGGAAGATGAGGAAGATCAGTTTGCTAGTGCCCCTCGACCAAGAGGCTTGGGAAATCAAGGCTCCATCTCTCACATGAGTGCTTAGATGCTCCATTTCCTCCAACATGATCCTCGCATTAAGGCCATCAAAATGAACAACAGTTACTGGGTGGCCACCCTCCTGGATCCCCGGTAAAAAAAAACTCAGCACTTTCCTTCCACCCACCCAAATAGAGAGTAAAATGCAGGAAATGGAGACCTTGATGATTGATCAACTGGAGACATCTGTTGCGTCTGCTTCACGTTCCCCAAATGTCACGGTGGAACAACATCAGCGACGTGACAGCAGTAGAGTGAAAAGTAGCCGTAGCGGCAGAAGCAGCAGCAGGCAAGGTGGCAGAAGCCTAATGGGTGACCTCTGGCAATCTTTGTTTACCACCTCACTAACGCATGCAATGCAGGGCACACATCCAACACACAGAGACCAGCTTAAGATCATGGTGCACAACTATCTGCGTCTCAACACCAATGTTTTTGTATGTGTTCCGGACCCAATAGACTTCTGGGTATCCAAAATGGACGAATGGCCTGAGCTCGCTCACCACGCCATAGAGGTGTTGTCCTGCCCAGCAGCCAGCGTCATATCTGAGCGGACCTTCAGCACAGCTGGAGGAGTCATTACAGACAAACGCATCCGGCTTTCCACAGATAATGTGGATCGTTTGACTTTCATCAAGATGAATCAGGCATGGATCTCGGATGATGTTGTGGCCCCAATTGCCGAGGTCACCGATTAGTTGCCGGTCTACTTCACATTCCTCTTCAAACAGAAATGGTCCTCTTGAAAAATGTTTTTTAAAATGATCATTTCTTACTGCAATTTTTATTCTCTTTTCCCAACAGTTCATTTTGCTGGTTTTGCTGTGAGGAGACTGTAAAAGACAGCAAGGTTTCATGACAACACCGTATTCCATTTACTCACTTTATCTTTAGAAGTTTTTTATTGTCAATGGTTTTGAGGTCATGTTGCTGTGAGATATAGCTATAATCATGGTCCTTTGGAACAGAAATGTGGCTTTTAAGTGGCATTTCTCCATCACAATTTTTAATAGTGGCTGAGAAGTCATATTTTTAATTTTTTGGGGTCATGTAGCTGTGAGATACAGCAATAATCATGTTCCTTTGGAACAGAATTGTGCCTTCTAAGTGGCATTTCTCCCTCACAATTTTTAACAGTGGCTGAGAAGTCATTTTTATAATTTTTTGGGTCATGCTGCTTTGAAATGCAGCAATACTACAGGTCCTATTATAAAAAAAAATTGTTTCTAACAGACATTTGTTCTTCACAATTGTCCAAAGTGGCTCAAGGGTCATGCTTTGAATTTTTGGGGGCATTTTGCTTTGAAATGCAGCTATACTACAGGTCCTATTATAAAAAAATGTTTTTTCTAACAGACATTTGTTCTTCACAATTGTCCAAAGTGGCTCAAGGGTCATGCTTTGAATTTTTGGGGCATTTTGCTTTGAAATGCAGCTATACTACAGGTCCTATTATAAAAAAAAATTGTTTCTAACAGACATTTGTTCTTCACAATTGTCCAAAGTGGCTCAAGGGTCATGCTTTGAATTTTTGGGGGCATTTTGCTTTGAAATGCAGCTATACTACAGGTCCTATTATAAAAAAATGTTGTTTCTAACAGACATTTGTTCTTCACAATTGTCAAGAGTGGCTCAAGGGTGATGGCGCTGTCAGAAACAGGAATAGGTAGGACACTGTTAATGGACACATATTGCAAAATGACTTGTTTTTGCAAGATCTTTAACATAGCTATCGATCCCTGTATTGAGACAACCCATTTAATACAATTAAAAAAAGAGAAACAAAGACAATGGTGGGATTCCATCCTATTTAAAAATGTGTTGTCTAGAATTAAACTACTAAAAAACTTGCATGTACAAAATAGCTGTTAAAAAAATTCCTCTGAATTGTACAAGGGAGGTACAGGAAAACTTGACCAGATGTAGGTTATTCAGAGGACATGGAGTATGGAGCACGGACAGAGAACAAAGTACAGAGACAATTTCCTCCAGCACGTTGAGTAAAATGAGAAAAAGAATGCCAAGAAAAAGGGCACCTGGGTGGAACTGGAGCATTAACCACCAGTATTTCCAAGTGAAGCTCAATTGGTCCGCACTCATACGGAGGGGCAAGCGCTACCCAGGACAGGGACAGTATATGTCCAGTGAAACTAAAAGGGTGGTTGAAAGACTCCTATTTCCGGCACTTTTTAATCTGTGAGTCAGACAGGTTTAATGGTCATACTGCGGTACAGGACAGGTATAGTCAATGTCCAGTGAAACTAAAATGGTGGTTGAAAGACTCCTTTTTCCGGCACTTTTAAATCTGGGGTCATGCAGGTTTGGGGCTCATGCTGTGGCCCAGGACAGGTATAGTCAATGTCCAGTGAAACTAAAATGGTGGTTGAAAGACTCCTTTTCCCGGCACTTTTGAATCTGGGGTCATGCAGGTTTGGGGCTCATGCTGTGGCCCAGGACATGTATAGTCAATGTCCAGTTCAACTAAAATGGTGGTTGAAAGACTCCTTTTTCCGGCACTTTTAAATCTGGGGGTCATGCAGGTTTGGGGCTCATGCTGCGTTCCAGGACAGGGATATTCAATGTCCAGTTCAAGTAAAATGATGGTTCAAATCATACTGCCTTCTGTCACTTTTTAATTTGTGGGTGATGCAGGTTTAAGGGTCAGGCTGTGGTACAAGACAGGGATAGTAAATGGTCTGTGATTTTTTTTTCTGTGGCTTTTATAACCTAAGTGTGTTGCCTAAGATGTAGCACATATCCATTTGACTGTTGTGGATGTTAATTCCAGCTTCTCAGCCCTGTTTGGGTGTAAGAATGAAGGTGTTGTTGCTCTCCCATAGACTTTAATGGTCATCGCTCATAATCTACTATCGACTATCTTGTCGATGATGGTCGACTATCGACCATCGACCGATGTCGATGGCCAACGTAATCGCTCAACACTAGTTATAAACTGTCAAATAGTTGTATTATAGATAGAGAGATATATAGATAGATAGATACATGGTATCTATTATGTGTGAAAACATACATTGTTTATTAGGTACTTTGCTTTTGTTATGACCCTGACCTTAGAATTGCTTATGGAATCTTGCTTCCTCTTCCTTTTAAAACCCTTAAAGGGGTTTTCTTGCTACAAAGATCATATCTGTAATGATAGGGACAGTAGAAATAAGCACTTTTGCAATTGGGTTGCATTACCTAAATCAGTTAGTATCGCAGCTATGAGCTAATCTGTGCGTGTCTAAAGCTATTTCTGTAGCAATTGCCTGATATTTCATTTGTCCCTGTTGGGACACGCCCCCTGAACGGGATATGCCCCCTGTGCTGTGATTGGTTGTCTGCACTCTCTTCCCTATGAGCTGTCTAAAAGGAAAGTTTAAATAACTGTTGCCTGTGTCTGTTCTCATTGTTTTTCACTGCATCCTGAGCTGTGTACTAATGGCTGCATGAGCTCTCTATGCCCCTTCTCACAGTGATGACTCTATGTGAAGGATCTGGAAAATGCTATATTCACTCTCACCCCATATAACACAGCCTTATACGCACAGAGAATGTCACATCTCTGCAGACCTCCTGCAGTGGTCAGTTCTCATGCCTGCAGAGATGTCACCTCCTCCCACAAGCTCCTTGTAACCAGAACACCTACATTGGTATAAACAATTATGCATACAACCTGAACTGATTAAACAAATGTGAGAAATGCATTTGGATGGATGGTCTCTATGGCAATTGTCACTCACCATGCCCAGCAATGCCCACAATGCATTTTGGTACATGGTGACATCACAGACAGCCCGGAAGGCTTTGTAAACCTTCCTGGTTGTCAGATACTGTATGGAGACAGCATCCGCACTATCGTATAGCTACTGTGCCGTCCGTGTCTCACTTAGCTGTTGCGATCGCTAGATCGCTAGAAACCGCATCAACTAGCTCGTCAATAGCAGTCCATTGGCAAAAAATTGCCAAACTGCATTATAGGCGTGCCATGACAGTTGGAAGAATATAAAGTTAAGTCCATCCATTCCAAAGCCAAGAGGTGGACATGCAGACATAATATCGGTGTCAATAAGTTGACTCGACGCAAGGTCTATCAGTTCTGGCGTGACAAACATTGGAGGTGGCTCATGCTTCATAATAATGAGATCACAGACATCCATGCAAGCACTGTTACACCAATCTGGAATAATGGCCTGAAAAAAGGTGAAGAATCTTGGACTTCAATATCATCATAGGAAGCGTTGGCTCAAGTCTACAAAAAAGTATGAAAAGTGAACAGTAAAACTCTCTTTGTTGCCCACAGTAACCAATCAGAGCGCCCCTTTCAATTTCCAGAGCACTATATGAAATGTAAGTGGCACCCTGATTGGTTGTTATGGGCATCAAAGCGAGTTTTAGACCTAGACAGTTTTCATACATGTGGCCCTAGAAGTTTGGAAAGGTAATATGAAGCGATGAGACAAAAGTCAATAGACTAGACTCTGATGGGTGCAGAGGAGTATGGAAGACTCAAGGGAAAAAGAGGCTAAGGAATCGATAAATTGAAGAAACTGTCACATTCAATGGAGGAAGCCTGTTGATAAGGGGTTGTTTCACAGCTAAAGGCGTTGGATACTTGATCAGGATCAATGAGCTATATGTGAGTATCCTACAAGATGAATTACTTCACACGATCAAGCACTATAGGTATGAAAAAGGCTGACATAGTGTTCCAGCAGGACAATGACCAAAAGCATATATCAAGACTGGCAAATAAATGGTTCAATGACAATGAAACAGAGTTGCTAGATTGGCCCCTACAGTCCCAGACATCCATCCAATCAAACACGTTAGGGTAGAGTTGAAGAAAAATCTGTATTTGTACCCAAGTGAGTCGACCAGTATGTACCAATATTAGGAACATGTGAAAGAGACCTGGGATGAGATTTTGGTCAAGACATGCTTGAATATGATCAAGAGCATGCCCAGAAAGATTCAGGCAGGTGTTGAAAACCAAAGGTGATTTTACAAAATACTAACAAAATAAAAAAAATAAAAGTCTAGATTTTTAGGAGGAAAACAGTAACAATGCAGTTACATGACAAGGATTTGTATAACTAAGCATATTCTAAATAGTTGCAAGCCAAATTGATGTACGAGATAGCCAAGATGATTGTCTATAAAAAGTGGTAGCTTCACATTCAAAGCTATTGTGGATGGTGAGATATGGAGCCTGAAATTCAAAAGTTCAAAATATCGTTACCCATTTGCTTGGCACTGTAGCTTAACCTTAAGATTTTCCCTTTCTGTATATGTGATTACTAATCAGCGATCTCAGGCCATTATTGAGCCATTATTTTCTGTGTTGTCCTGGCGTTGTAACTAAAAAATTTTTGAAAAGCATGTATCATGCCTGGACCATTGTAAACCTAGCACTTTTTATGTCGGCTCACCCATACACCCTAATAGATTGTAAGCTCTTGCGATTAGGGCCCTCACACCTCGTGTTTGATCTGTAAGTAGCTTTTTCTGTATTATGTTTCTTTTTTGTTTGAACTTATACCCTTTATATTGTAAAGTGCTGCGGAATATGTTGGCGCTATATAAATAAAGATTATAATTATTATCCTTTTCATTACACATCAGTGATGCTTTATCACATAAAATATTAATACATTTAAAGGGAATCTGTCAGGTGGTTTGTGCCTCCATATCCGAGAGCAGGATTTGACAGAAAAAGAGAAGCTGAGCTTTGTGATATATCGGTTTATATGATTTTTAGCAAGAAAAGTGAAATTACTGCTTACTTCACCCATATACAGTGATCTGTACACACACTAATGCAAGAAAAGAGGTAAATTTGTAACGAGGTGGTGAGAGACATGCCTGCAAAGCAACAGCGTCTCCACAGTTAGGATTGGCGCTGGCTACTCAGTTTGGCAGAGTCTAAGGGATAGCAGGTCTTTACCCTTTAACCTCATAGAACAGGGATCTGTACTTCGCTGCTGTGTATTCTCAGGTTGCATCTACAGAGTAGTCAACAACTGGTGGGACTGGCAGATAAAGGATAGCGGTGACAAGAAACCAGAAATCAGAAATAGTAAACAAGCCGGTGTCAGGGAAAGCTGGGTCATTACCAGAAGAGATTAATCAAGCCAAGGGTCAAGATAAGAGAGTAATCACAGGCAAGCTGGGTCAGAAACTAGAGACAAAACAGCAGAATACACACACCAGGTAGCACAAGGCTCAATAACTGTCAGGTGAGTCAGCCAGGTTTAACAAGGTTTAACCCCTTAAGCCGAACCCCTGAAAAGTACTTAAAGACCAGCACATTTTTTTTAGTTTTTACCTCCTTGTGTTTTAACAGTAGTAACTTTTTTTATTTTTTTGAATGAGACCTTGTTTTATTCGTGACAAGTTGTACTTTTGGAGGGAATAGTTTAAGGGGGTTGTCTCACTACATTGTTTCATCTTACCTCAGTCTTGTTTTCTTGGTTTCATTTTGAATTCAGGGGTGTGTTTACTGCCTTCTACTAGGCTGCAGTAGAAGCTAGGTCTGTAGCTATAGCAACCAGTGCTAGCAGCCTATCATGAGAGATTGAACAGGTCTGTAGATATAGCGACCTGCGTAGCTGATGCTGTCCATATAAGAGGGGATATCTAGGAATAGGTAGGATACTGTGAATTGACATATATTGCAAAGTGATGTGTTTTTGCAAGATCTTTAACATAAAAAGCAATCCTTGCTGTGAGACAACACCTTTAAGTTCACAAATTATTGCAGAATTGTTTAATTTTTTTTTTACACAATTCACGTTTCACACTTAATAACTTGTTAGATTAATTCTACAGGTGATTATGGTCGTGTTGATACCTAATATGTGTAGGTTTTTTTTGTGTGTAATGTATGCACAGTTATTTTTTTCTACGCTTTTTTATGTTTTTATTATTTTTTGTTTAAATCCCATGAAGTGATAACTGTTTTACATTTTTTTTTTTACATTTAGCAATGTATTAGCATATTCATATATTCTAATACATTATAATCTGTTTCAGTTTGACACAAGCAGCGATCAGGATAGCACACAGTCTGCCCTGATTGCTGGCTTGTTACACAGACAGACCTGGGGCCACTCTATGTCCTGTAAGGGATTGGGTAGTTGGGTGGTTGTGTCTTGGGTAGACGGGCACAGAAGTCCACACGACAAGGAAAGTTCATTTAAAACTGACCACAGTCAGTTTTATTGTTTAGCAGATGGTACATAAAAGAAAACAATCAAAACAAATCCTATGCCTGTCTGGCTCTAACTACACATCAGGAAAATCCTCCCTAACACAGTGCTGGCCTATTACCAGTCACCAAAACACCAGTATCACTGTACCACAAATAGATGCTCCCACAGGCTTATAGCAGTTCATCTGTCCCAGGCTGAGAGAGTGTCTGCAGATCTGAGCTTATATGAGGCAGACGCACCTGAACTTAATCAGGCAGCCCAAGACCCGAATTTGCCCAGGGGAGTGGGGCCCACGCTCGCTATCCCCACTCCAAAGCAAACCACCCTTTTACAAATGGGTTTTTACTAAACCCTATACAAAGAGATCAAAATGGATCTCTGACATTTCTCTTTCTGGTTTTTTTGCTACCTGTAGCCAAAAGGTATCTTGGGCAATAATACCTTCCTTCTATGACCAGCCCCAGAAAATTCGTTAACCATCCTCCCCCCCTGTTTCAGACCCGGGGCTGCAACACATCGGACACAAGCAATGTACCCGCAACAAGGCATCGGCATTCTTCATTTGGGTCCCTGGCCGGTGCTTTAAACTGAAAATTTGTATTCTTGCAGGGCTAAGAACCACCCTCGTGACCCTCTATTCTTTTCTTTGTTCTCACACATCCATTTGAGGGAGCATGATCTGTAATTAATTCAAAATGCCGGCCAAGTAGGCAATATCGGAGTGCTTTTTAAGGGCCCATTTAATGGCTAGGCACTCTTTTTCCACCTATGGCAATTTTTCTCATGGTCGTTTAAACTTCCAAACTTAAATACAGAAAACCGGGTGTTCCTCACCCTTCCAAAACCTGTGACAGTACCGCCCCCAGTCCCACATCCGACGCATCATTTAAAGGGACAAACCCTTTCTTAAAGTCAGGGGTTATTAGCACTGGCTGAGCACACAGTAGGTTTTTAAGGGTCTGGAAAGCTATTTCCGTCTGTGGGGTCCACTTGACCATAACAGAATTTTTACCTTTTGCTAGGTCAGTCAATGGGGCTGCAAAGGAGGCAAAATTAGGTATAAACCTTCTATAGTAGCCTGTAATGCCTAAGAAGGCCCGCACTTGTTTCTTGTTCACAGGCTGCGGCCATCTCTGTATGGCTTCCATTTTGCTTATTTGGGGTTTTATCAACGCAAAGGCCTATGTTGTACCCCATTACTTTGGGCCTCCTCCAGGCCAATGGCGCACTTTTTTGGATTGGCTGTGAAGCCTGCCTCACACAGAGAATTAATAACAGCCTGTACTCGCGGAAGATGGGATTCCCAATCTGGACTTTGGATGATTATATCATCCAGATAGGCTGCGGCATACTGACTGTGGGGTCTAAAAATCCTATCCATAACTCTCCCGGAACGGGTTTGGGCCGGTGCCCCATGTAGCCCAAAAGGCAATACTGCATAATGGGAAAAATCCATCAGTGTGGCAAAGGCCGTTTTTCTTTGGGCCCATCCTGTTAAGGGAATTTGCCAATACCCTTTTGTTAAATCAAGAGTGGTTATATACCGTGCATTGCCCAGCCTGTTAATAAGTTCATCCACCCGTCCCATCGGGTAAGCGTAGAACTTGGAAATGGCATTTAGTTTACAAAAGTCATTACAAAATCTCCAGCTGCCATCTGGCTAGGGGATCTGCACTATAGGGCTGGACCACTGGCTATGGGACTCCTCAATTACCCCAAATTCCAGCATTTTCCTTACTTCTTCAGAGATAACCCCTCTCCTGGCCTCGGGTATTCGGTATGGTCTCATATTACCCTTTGCCCTGGTTTTGTAATGATGTTATATTGAATGAGGGACGTGTGACCTGGGATGTTCGGGAAAAAACCCTTGTTTTTAAAGAGGAACCCTCGTACTTCTACCTTTTGTGTCTTAGAAAGGGAGTCAGCTACCTTTACCTCGGGTAACAAGGGCTCTTCTGTGCCCAGTGGCTCTGGGGCAGATGAGGTGTCTGCAGCAAGTGATAGTCGGTCTTTTCCATGGTTTTTTTGAGATTAATGTGGTACACTTGCTCGGGCTTTCCTCCTATCTGGCTGACGGATCTTGTAATTCACCTATTTATTTGCTCTAATACCTCAAAGGGCCCTTGCCACTTGACAAGAACTGCTCTCGACTGTAGGATCAGCACCAGAATATGGGCTCCGGGTGCAAACTACGTGTCCTGGGACTACGGTTATATACCCTCCCGTTGGGCCTCCTGAGCCTGAGCCATATGCTCCCGCACAATAGGCAATTACTGCCGCGATTCGATCCTGCATTTGTGCCACGTGCTTCTAGTACACTCCTAAAAGGGGTTCGTTTCTTCTTCCCAGGGTTCTTCCCCATCCCAGAAGGCCCCATCGGTGGCGACCGTACAGTAAATCAAAAGGGGAATACCCAGTGGAGGATTGCGGGACCACACCGATGGGAAACATGAGATAGGGACAGGAAGTCCCAGTTTTTCCCCTCTTTGTCCACCACTTTTCCTTTAGCATGGCCTTGAGGGTTTTTATTAAACCTCTCTCTACCAGTCCATCGGTCTGTGGATGGGAGACAGAGGTTCGTAGCTGTTTCACCTGGAACAACTTAAACAGTTCTTTCATTACTCGGGACATAAAGGGGGTACCCAGATCCGTCAGTATTTCCTTCGGTAAGCCCACCCAACTAAAAACCTGTACCAGCTCCTTAGCAATGGCCTTGGAAGATGTGTTACGTAAGGGTATAGCTTCCGGGTACTGTGGTGCATAGTCCCAAGATCACGAAATATGTTGGTGGCCCGAGCAGAATGACAATAAGACCCACCAGGTTAAACCATGGCTATTTTCTCGAACGCACCTCAATGATTTGGAGGGGGACCAGAGGGCTACGATAGTGGGGTCTAGGGGCCGAAAGCTAGCACTCTGGGCAGGACTCACAATACTCTTTCACCTCCTTATAAATTCCTGGCCAAAAGAACCGTTGCAGGATTCTTTTGGTAGTTTTTTCAACTCCCAGATGCCCTCCCATTAGGTGACCGTGAGCCAGCTCTAGTACAGTCCTTCTATACATTTTTGGGAACACCAGTTGCTCCATTAGCTCTTCTCCTCTTTCACCACTTCATATAACAGGTCCCGTTTTTTCAGCCATAAAATGGGAGTGGGAAAGTGTGTGTCATGCTCCACCGTGTTACCGTCAATCATTTTAACATTTTCCCGAGCTCTGGCAAGGGTAGGGTCTTTAAATTGCTCCGCCCCACACTGGTCCTTTCGCACCTCAAGATTAGGCATTCTGCCACTGGGGGCTCTGGACTGCTCTGACCTTCTGGGGACACCTCCTCATGGGCACAACTTTTTCTCCCCCCAACCATGACCGAATAGGGAAAAAATTCCTCCTCAACTGGGCTTCACTGAGGGGGCAGGGTATTAGAGACTTTATGTCCCATAATTCCCAGAAAATGTGGAAAGTCCCGCCCCATGATGAAAATCGCCATGCATTAACATGGGCCACTACCTCTACCAATAAAATTTTATAGCTCCAAACTGGTACACGGATGTACGGCATAGCAGTGCGGTAATGCGCGGTGTCCCAGGTATGCAAGTACATCCCCTTTAGTTTTCTCCAGATGGGCTCTGGTTTCACCAGATTCTTTTTTGGCGTTTACTAAGGTTAACCAGACTACATGAAGTCTCAATAACTAGTGATGAGCGATTACACTCGGACTTTCTTCATAGGGTCCGATAGGTCGACACTCAATATCATCATATTCATCTCAATTACGATTTCCGATAGTCGACACATAGATTATATACGCCGATGACCATTAAATGTCTATGGTGAGAGGAAAAACACCCTTACATTCTTACATCCCAATACAGGGTGGCGAAGCCGGAATTAACATCCAACAATCAACGTATAACTGGATCATTATCGCTTACTTCATTAGGCAACACACTTAGGTTATAAAAGTCACACGAAAAAAAGTAACAGAACATTACTTGTATCAAAGACTGACCCTTAAACTATATGACCACAAATTAAAAAGTGTCAGAGGCAGTATTATTTGTAACCATCTTTACTTGTATCTGGACTGTGACTATCCGCGTCTGGAACGCAGCATGACCCTAAACCTGTCTGACCCTACAGATTGAAAAGTGCCGGAAAAATAGGAGGTCTTTCAACCATACCATTCTAGTTGTATACTGACATTCGGACTATGCCTGTCCTGGACCGCACAGTATGACACACAACTGACTTGACAAAGACAGATTTAAAAAACTGTCGGATAAAGGAGTCTTTCAACCTCCTTTTTTGTTGAATGGACATTGACTATACTGTACTGGGCCACACATAGCACCCCTCAATACCTGGCTTGAGCCCCAAACTGCATGACACCACAGATGTATCAAAAGTGACACGGGAAAAGGAGTCTCTTCGAAACCACCTCCATTTTAGTTTCAACTGGGACATTGACTCACATATCCTGAACCACAGCATAATCCACTCAAAACTGCATGACATACAGATTAACAATAGTGCCACGGTAAAAAGGAGTCTTTCAATCCACCATTTTAGTTGGAATAGGACATTGACGATCCTTATCTGTAACTCAGCATGTCACTCAAACCTGCATGACAACTGATTAGAAAAGTGCCTCGGAAAATAAAGGGAGTCTGTCGAACCACCAGTTTTAGTTGAACTCGGCAAAGACTGTCCCTGTCTGGGCCACAGCATGAGCACCAGAACCTGCATGCTCACAAGATTAAAATCTGTCGGAAAAAGGAGACTTTCAACACCATTTTTTTAGTTGAACGGACATTGAACATATACCTGTCCTGGGCCACAGCATGTAGCCTCCCAATACCTGCAGAGCCCGCTCAATCCTGCATGACCCACAGATGTAAAAAGTGCCGGAAAAAGGGAGACTCTTTTCACCACCTATTTTTAGTTTAACTATGGACAATTGACGTATCCATTCCCTGTACCACAGCATAACACATGCAAACCTGCATGACCCACTGATTAAAAAGTGCAGGATAAAGGAGCTCTTTCAGAAACACCATTTAGTTCGAAACTGTGAATTGAAATATCTTCCATATCCTGATAACACAGCATGACACTCAAACCTGTCAATGACCCACAGATTAAACAAGTGCCGGAAAAAGGAGTTCTGTGTAAACCACCTTTTTAGTTGAACTGGACAAAGCAATGTACCCATGTCCTGGGCCACAGCCATGTGCCCAAACCTGCCATGACCACCACCAGATGTAAAAACTGCCGAGAAAAAGGTGTCTCTTTAACACTCACCATTTTAGTTGAAAACTGGGATCATTGACGTTACCTGTCACTGGGCAACAGCATGAGACCCAAACTGCATGACCCACAGAGTAAAAAGTGCCTGAACAAAGAGTCTTTCAACACACATTTTAGTGTACCTAACTGAATTGACATATCACCACTATCTGTACAACAGCTGGACACTCAAACCTGCCATGACCCACAGATTAAATAGTGCCGGAAAAAGGAGTAAGTCTTTCTACCACCCATTTTGCGTTGATAAGAACTGGACATTTGTTCTATACATATCCTGTACCACAGCATGACAACTCAAACCTGCATGTCCCAACAGATTAACAAAGTCGCTCGGAAAAAGGCGTCTTGTGAAAACACACCTTTTAGGTTAGCACTGGCACATATAGTCTGTCCTGTCTTGGACACACGCATGAGCCCATAAACTCTGCATGGACCCCACTCCAGATTCTAAAAGAACTGCCGGAAAATAAGGAGTCTTTTTTAACACACCACCTTTGTAGTTGAAACTAGACAATTCGGACTATACCTGGCCTGGGCCACAGCATGACGCCCCAACTTTGCTTGTACCACACGATGTAAAAGTGCTGGAAAAAGAGTCTTTCAACCACCATTTTAGTTTAACTGGACATTTGACTATCGTATCCGTAACACAGCATTGGTACACTCAAAAAAAACTGATCTGACTCCACACGTATTAAAATAAGTGACGGAAACAAGGAGTCTTTACATACCCACATTTTAGTTGGATCTGGAAATTGACTATAAATTCTGTGACCACAGCATGGACACTCAAACCTGCTGACACCACAGAATTTAAATAGTGCCCGCGGAAATAGGAGTCTGTGAACACACCATTTTGTTGATACTGGACAAAGACTGTCCTCTGCACGGGGCCACCAGAATGAAGACCAACCTGCATGACCCCCAGATTTAAAAATGTCGCGGAAAAAGGAGTCTTTCTAACCATCATTTTAGTTGATACTAGTACTATATGACACTATTACCTGTGCTTGGACCGCAGTATGAACACTCTTAACACATGCATTGGAATACAGATTTAATAAAATGTCGGAAAAAGGAGTCTTTCAACCACCATTTTTAGTTGAAATACTGGAATAGGTGTATACTGTTCATGTACCACAGTATATGACCATGTAAACCTGTCTGACCAGACCAGATTAAAAATTACCAGAAACAAGGAGTCTTTGAAACACCATTTTAGTTGGAAACTAGGACAAAGATTGTCCCGTCATGGGCAACAGCATGAGCCCAAACCTGATGACCACAGGATTGTAAGAAAATATGCCGGAAAAAGGAGTCTTTTATAACCATCATTTATAGCCTTGAACTGGACATTCACTGCCCACTCCTTCCTGGACCGCAGGACCTTAAACATGTCTGACAAAACGGATTCAAAAAGTGAATGTGAAAAAGTAGATTTCTTCATCACATTTTAGTTGTACTGGACATTGACTATCCATATCCTGTACAACAGCATGACACTCTCAAATCATATACTCACTCACTGTTTATAAAAATTGCGGAAAATAAGGAGGTTTGCAACTACCAAAATTTTTTAGTTGAACTGGACATCGAATATTCCTTATGTCACTGGGCATACAGCCATAAGCCCCAAAACCTGATGACCAAAGATTAACCACCCCATAGCTGCCAGAAACAGGAGTCTTTACAGAGCAACCACATTTTGTTCGAACTGGACAAGACTATTCCATATTCCTGAGTACCACAGCGATGACCCTTAAACCTCATGACCCAACAGATAAAAAGTGCCGGAAAAGGGTGTCTTTGAATCCACCATTTTAGTTGACACTGGACATTGATTATATCCTGTTCTGTACCACAGTATGACCAGACTGTAGAACCGTTGTATAGGAGTTGGTCAAACGACCACACTAGAGTGATATTGAGAGATAGGCGGTCTGCAACTAGTGGAAAGGACCATTACAGTCCAACTGATATCTATGAAGAAATATAATATCCACTGCTCAACCACCTTGTGATAATTTGCTCAAAAGTTTTAATGAAATATACAGTGAGCCAAAGATTCTCATACATATACAATACTTATACCTCTCAATACACAAATCGGTATCTTTTTTACATAATATTGCTTAGTAAGGAGTTATCAGACTGTGAGTGATGAACGACGTTTGGCTGTTTGGAGCCTCTTATCAAGATCACTTCTGCAGAATAAAGAGTATATAGTGAGTGGCCAAGTATATATGTGATACACATGTATAGAAGAGAATGCATTAGTGAAATAAATAGGAGATGTAAAAACAGAGGCGGGGGTGTGGGAGAGGAGAATGAGGCGGTGAGGGAAATGGAAAAAAGGAAAAGAGGGATAACTAGCAGGGAAATATGACAGAAGTAAAAAATAGTGGTGGAGAGACCAGCAATATGTCGGAAAAACAGGAAGAGAAAGGATGATGAACAAGTGACAGATGGGAGACATACTGGTGTATGTAGTGGAGAAGACTAGGTAGTATATAGACAGATAGTGGTTCTAGACGGTATATAGAGATAATATTACCGAATGGCTGTACCAAGGATGATGCGCCTATAGTATATTAGTATACTGTGAGATACTAGATCACGGTGAAATACAATTACTGTGACGGGAAGAAAACAACAATAGGTCTTCAAATGAGAATATCTAAATCACGGTATAGAGTGGGAGACAGTAATATAGTGCCATGCTTACTCTACGAAGAGGAAATTGCTGGATGTAGCTAGACGGTAATGCGAGAAAAAGTCTCCAGAATGTAATCTCACGGCGGCTTGTGAAGAGAGATATAGCGGAAATATGCCAAGAGTGATCTTGCAAGTGTATAAGGAGGAATGTAGGGAGTAGTAGAACCGATACAAGGAAATTACTGGTTGCAGGCCTGGAGTATGGACCATGACGTCCCGAGAAAGAAAAGAGGAAAGCGAGCTACGTGGCTGACAGACGATGCGTACATGGGAGATGGCCGCCTTTTTATGGCGTACCGCGCACGCGGCGATAAAAGCAGCCGGCTGCGCCACTGTGGTCTGTTGGTGACGCGAGGCAAGTGAAGGGCCGTGTGGGAAAGCGCTGTGCGCCCCATATGCGCGGCTTATGGGCGTGTTGTAGCAGACGGCACAAGAGAAAGACAAGGAAGACTAGTGGAAGGATGTATGCGGGCAGTTGAAAGTAAATAGTCGGAGACTAAGAATAATAGTGGATTGATAATGTAGGGGGTAATACAGAAAAAGGAATCCAAAGTCCAGGAAGGGCTGGGGACAAAAAGGGGGAAAGGGAGGAGACGGAAAATGACTGAGAAATGAAATAGTACTTAGGTGAGACAGAGCCACACAAATGGAAATTGGGATTTAAAGAGTAGTTATGTGAGGATTCACCAACAGGATGGTACTCTCTGAGAGTCATTTTAGTTCTGGGGGGAATAAACTCACAAAATGGTCATTTAGAAAAATATAATAAAAAATAGTAGTAGACTTATTGTCATAGATAGTAAAAGACATAGTATGATACCCAATGTTTTTAGGATACATATAATATATATTGCAGAATCCACACGCGGGGTCAAACTCCTACTAGTCAACAGAGGATGTTATAAAGGGGTTAACCAGTGATTCAGCAAACATTTATAAGAGTTTGGTAACGACGTGAACATTATAATAAGGCGTCATCATTAGTTTCTCTGTGTTTTAAACCTTTGGTTCGTGGGTCCCTAGAGTGTGTATCAAAATCTTTCGCGTGTTCAGTAAAGCATACTTACTCGGTCACCAACAGCGTTCTAGGAATTGGAAACCTGTTCTATACCTCGGAATAGAAGTTGAGAGGGGTGGTGTCCGGATTCTAACAAAAATGCTTGCCGGGATTGGTAAAAGGATTTCTTTGTCATACTGATTGTGCGTTTTATGTTTGGAGTATGCGGATCCTTGATAGCTTGAGTGGTATTGTCCTATCATAGGCTAGAACCGCATCTGGCACCCTTGATTAGAGTATATAACAAAGCTTCGATCATAACACGTGGAAGAAGACCATTGATAGGGAAGAGTTGGTCAGTTAGGGGTGTCTCGAAAGTAGCCGCAGATTTAGTTACCGGCCTACGACGCATGGGCAACATACCAGGCATGGATAGGGACCCTTTTTTGGGGGTCAGATAAAAGTTCATCTGTCGGGCAGAGTCTAGACACCTAGGTGAGGCGCCCTACGTCTGCCCCCTACTAGACGATCTCTAAGATTGCGATGCGTTGTGACAGTGTCAGCGGTAGATGTCTGGAATTTGCATGATTGTTAGGAGTAAGATCGGGTGAGAGAATGCTCCAATGTTTGCGTACAATCTGTTGAAACCTTCGGCGGGTTCGTTAAAAGGGTGGCTCATCTTTAAATTACAGGGGAATACGTGAAGGCTTTCTGGTTGTACCAGACTAGTCTATAGGATCCAATATTGGTGATGGCGGTGGGTGTACCTATGCTGGGTAGTTTGGTGGGATACCCTCTTTCTTTGAAGCGTTGGGATCATTTCTTGAGTGTCGGTTTTTTTTTTTTTTTCTTGTGTTCTGGGCTTCTGTACTATACGTTTCTATCGCGTCTAAATTGTGATTGTGGTAAACTTTTTTTAGTGCTGTAGATGACATGATTGCACTTTGGAATGAAGTAAACCTGTTAACGGGTGTCGGTCGGTTTTTGATAGATGTCACCGGTTTAAGGTGGCTCGTTCGTGCAGAAAAAAATGGTCTGTGTCCAAAAAAATGTAATCCGATCTGTATCGTTGTGCATGTGAAATGCAGTCTTCGTGGGCAGTAGTATATGGGGAATGAAATTGGAGAATTTCTGGCACTCCCATGCCTATGTCAATAAACGTGACATCACGAGCAAGCCAGCAGATAAGGTTGGAGCAATGGTTGCTTATGGATACAAAACATTAGTACTTAGAAGAGATCAATCGCCAAGTTTGTTGACAGGGTACCATATTCTACCCTTGACAGGGATCCCTCACCAGAATTACTGCACTTATTAAAAAATTTTTAATCTGATCAATACATAGATCTCGGCATCAATTGATAGTTCACACAGCCGATTTACTTACAATCACCTCTATCCACCTGTTTTCTATCTGTACCTACCCAAAATACCCATAACAAGATCCAATTAAACCTCCCGGAAGCATCCATAGTAGCCTCCACTGACTCCATCCTTATCACCCCCTACTCCATCATAATGAGGATGAGAATACTCACGCCACTAGTCAGACTTCCACCTCATCTTTTCTGCTGGGAACAGGTGACTTCTCTACGGACAATATTGGGCAATATTTCCCACAGTGATGAACAAACCTACATTTCTTCGGTCACATGGGATGTGTCAAGCCTCAACACATCAATAGGTTCACCTTGTGGGGATTACGGCTGTTGGAAAAATTCACCTACACTCAACAAACCATTTTTCAAAATACTGTTGAAACACACACTTTGCATGATCGCATCTTTATTTATAATTCCTACACAAAACAACTTCTTTATGTCTTCAAAGATCTATTTTTATTAAACACAATGTAAAGGGACCGCCGATGGGAAGCATTGGCGCCACCTAAGCTATATATTCTTTATTGCTCACATGGCGAGCAAGAATCATTATTCTACACTGAATCAAAAACTTCCAAAACCCATTCACAAATCTGGCTCAGATTCATAGTTGATATCTTTTGTATTTAGGACAGGCTCATTACCACTTACTTTACTCTCAATTTAATTCCTACTTAATAATGCCCTCGATGGACTGCCATTTCACTCTTCAATCCGATACAGATCGGATTACATTTGTGGACACAAACCTTTTTATACTGAAGAACATGGCCCACTAGTACGGACCATCTATCAAAACCAGACACTCCGACAGTATCAGTCTACTTAATTTCCAAAAGCAATCATGCACCTTAGCACTATAAAAAAGGTTTACCACGAATCCACATTTCTAGTACGCGTTAGAACGTATAGTATACAGATAACCGACACAACGAAAAAACCAGACTCAATGAAATGTCCCAACGCTTCAAAAGAAAGAGGGTATCCCACAATAACTACTCCAAGATTAGGTCAGCCACCCGGCCATCTCAATTGGGATCCTATAGACTCGGGTTACAAACTACAAAGCCTTCAAAGTATTCCCTTAATCCTTAATATGCCACCCTTTTACCCGAAGGTTCAAAAACAGATTGTACGAAACATTGGAGCATTCTCTCCCCGATCTTTACCGACAATCCAGCGAATTCAAAGAGTCTACGCTACACTGTCACTAACGGATCGCAATCTTAGGAGATCGTCTCAGTGAGGGCGAGAACGTAGGCTCTCCCTTGGCTTAGAAACCGAGATACATAGTTGTCTATATCTACCCCAAAGAAAACCCAGTACCTTCTCCATTGCATGGGATGTGCACCAGTGCTCTGTCAGTACTAAAGGCGGCTATTTCTTCAACACACCCATAACTGGACAACTCCTCTTCCTCTATCAAAGGCTTTTCACGTTGTAGATAAAGCTTTGTGATTACCTTAACATAGTGCCTCCATGCGTTTAGCCTATACTAGGACACAAAACCACTCAAGCTATCACTAAGGATCGCATCTCCAACATACAAGCCTCAATCACGATGCAAAGAAATCTTTTGAACCCTATCCCGCGGCACATTTTGTAGATACGGCACACCATCCATTAATACTTCGTTTCCAGGTTATAGAACAGGTTCTTCCAATTCCTAAACGCCGCTAGGTGCGTGTGACCGAGTTAGCGTATGCTCTGAAACGCGAACAGAACTTTGGATATAACATGTAGGGACCTCGAACCAAAGGGTTTAAAACAGAGAATTCGATATACGCCTTTAATGTTCAATCGTTACGCCAAACTCTTTTAAAACAGTTTCGATGACTCTCTGGTTAAACCCCTATTTAACATCCTTCTAGTATAGTAGGTTTGGACCCACCTGTGGTGGCAAATATTTTATGTATTCACCTTTAAGAACATGGTATCATTACTTTGTCCTTTTACTATCTATACTCAATTAAGGATATATCTATTGTTTTACTATATGTTTTCTTAAATGAATTTTGTGTTTATTACCCCCAGAATAAAATTGCGACCGTCGATCCTGTTTGGTTATCCTCAATCACTATCTCGTAAATCCCAATTTTCATTTGCATCTGTCTCTCCTAATGTTACTATTACTTTCTCTGTCACGTTTTCCCTCCTCCTTTTACCCTTTTGTCCCAGGCACCCTTCTTGGAATTGGATTCCTTATTCCTGTTACTATCTACATTTCACATCCATATTTTTCTTAGTCTCCTATTTACTTTCATCACGCATTCATCCTCGTCCAATTAGTCTCTGTGTCTATTCTCTGTGCCTGCTGCTACTACTACGCCATTCAAGACGGCGCCATCCAATGCGCACAGCGGCTTTCCCATCACTGCCCTTACTGCCCGCGTCAGCACACAGGACACAGTGCGAAGCCGCTGCTTGTATCGCGCCAGTCTCGCCGCATGAGGGGCGCGGTACGCCATATAATGGCGGCCCGGCATCGCTGCAGCACAGGGCGCGCGCATTTCTCTTTTCTACGGATCGTCACAGTCCATACTCCAGCTCACCACGGTAATGCACCTGTGTAGCGGGTTCTACTCCCTACATTCCTCCTTAGACTGGCTCAGCGCATCCACTCATTCGCCTATATACTCTCTTCCAGCCGGTCCCCAGTTTAATCTGGAGATCTTTTCTCCATTACTCCTCTAGCTAACATTCCAGCAATTTCCTCTTCGGTAAGCATGGACTATATTACTATATCATCCACACTCTATACCGTTTTTTCATTTCAGATTTAAACATGTGTTTTCATTCCCCACAGTATTTTGTATCTTCAACGATCTAGTTATATCAATATACTATATTACTGAGCATCATCCCTTTGGTACTCCATTCGGTAAGATTATCTCTGTAGTCATAACCTTCTACCACTATCTGTCTTATTATAGCTGCTCTCTCCATACTACAGTACACCTTTGTCTTCCACTCTATCTTCGGTGTCATCATCCTATCTCCATTTATATTTGTTCCAATTTTGACGGTTCTCCACATCTATTTTTACTCTGTCTTATTTCCTGTTTTTTCTTCTTTTCCTTTTTTCATTCCCTCACCCACCCTTTATCCTCTCTTTCACATCCACGCTCTGTTTGTACATCTCCTTTTTTAATTTCATAATGCTTCTCTTATATACATGTGCCTATACCATATATGCTCACTCACTATATACCTCTTTTATTCTGCTGATGTCGCTTGATAAAGGCTCAACAGCGAAACTGTCGTGCATACCTCACATACTGTAAAATCCTTACTAAGCATCGATTATTGTCAAAAAACGATATTTTGTTGAGAGTTATATTGTATATGTCATGAGAATCTTTGGGCTCACTTGTATTTTCATTATAACTTTGCAAATTAACTCCGCAAGGTGTTGCAGTGGAGTATTACTATTCCTCACTAAAACTGTCTGACCACAGCATAAATAAATGTGAAGAAAAAGGAGTCTTTCAACCACCCTTTTAGTTGAATGGACATTGGACTAAGACCTTGCTGGACCGCTTGTATGACCCCAAATCACCTGCATGACAACCAGATTTAAAAAAACTGCCGATAAATAAGGAGATCTCTTCAACCATCCATTTTTTGTTGAACTGGACATAGTTATAACCTGTTCTGTAACACAGTATGACACCTAAACCTGTTGCTCGACCACAGATTAATAAAGTTGCAGGGGGCACAAAAGGAGTGCTTTTAACCACCATTTTAGTCGAACGCTGGAAATTGACTTTACCTGTCCTGGGTAACCTACATCTGTTCAAGTCTTCCTGTACCTCCCTTTTTACAATTCAGAGGAATATTGTAATCAGCTATTTTTAAATGCAGTTTTTTAGTAGTTTAATTCTAGAAAACACCATTTTTTAAAATAGGATGGACCCCTCCACGTCTTTGTTTCCTTTTTTTTTAATTGTATTAAATGGTTTGTGTCACTACAGGGATTGCTAGCTATGTTAAAGATCTTGCAAAAACAAGTCATTTTGCAATATGTGTCCATTAAAAGTGTCCTACCTATTCCTGTTTCTGACAGCACCATTACCCTTGAGCCACTCTTGTCAATTGTTAGGAACAAATGTCTGTTAGAAACCACATTTTTTACAATAGGACCTGTAGTATAGCTGCATCTCAATGCAACATGCCCCCAAAAATTCAAAACATGACCCTTGAGCCACTCTTGACAATTGTGAAGAAAAAAATGTCTGTTGAAACAAAAATTTTATAATATGACCTGTAGTATAGCTGCATTTCAAGCAAAATGCCCCCAAAAATTCAAACATGACCCTTGAGTCACTCTTGACAATTGTGAAGAACAAATGTCTGTTAGAAACAACATTTTTTTTTATAATAGGAATAGAGATGGGCGAATTGATTCTAACGAAGTGGAATTCGTTCAGAATTTCAGGAAAACTTCGGTTCTGAACGAAGTCGAAGTTTGGGGGACTTCGGGTGAACGAAGTGTGCTTTTGATTGAAAAATGGCTGCGAGCACATGGCGTTACATGGGCCAAAGCACCTCTGGGAGGAAGAAGGGCGTAGCCTGCATGACATGTGCAGAGATGAAGCCAATCGGAGACCGGCGGGATCTGTGACGTCACCGTACTATATAAGTTCCGGGGCGCGCGTTGGGAGCTCACACCCCCCTCTCACTGTACTGACTGGGGAAGGGCTGCCGGCGGCTGCTTGTAATAGCTCTA
The DNA here is from genome assembly GCA_025379985.1 of Phyllomedusa bahiana. Classification (NCBI taxonomy): domain Eukaryota; kingdom Metazoa; phylum Chordata; class Amphibia; order Anura; family Hylidae; genus Phyllomedusa; species Phyllomedusa bahiana. Next base: position 57,914 of record JAODAL010019047.1, read on the forward strand.
CTGAAGAACTGATTTTATACAGAAATTTTTGTGGGGTGCCCTCAGCCCTGCTTCTTTTAAATGTTCTATTTCTGAATTTTTTTTGGGTATTGGATCTAAAGTCCAGTGTGCGTCCACTGCAGCTGCATATACATTTTTAATGCTATCTGCTCACAGCACATTGAATATCCAAGGGGGATCTAAGCCAGTTCCTGTTGTATTCATTTAAAAAAACAGCGTTTTTACAATATAAATACCACTTCATTTTTGCCTGCTCAATTCTTTTGCGCAATTTACATCCAGGGTTTAATTAAGCATTGTTTTTCTGCTGTGGTGAGAAAAATAAACCGTCTTTTTCACCGCCAAAAAACACAATTTTCCTGTAGCATAAATTTACAAGATGAAGGGTTAATTTTCAATTTTTTCCTTTTGTGTAGCGTAAAAAATACGCCATTGTTAGAACGCTACAAAGCTAGTAGTTTTTTGGCTGCTCAATTTTTTTTGCGCAATTTACATCCAGGGGTTAATTAAGCGTTGTTTTTCTGCTGTGGTGACTCCAAGAAAACGTCTTTTTCATCGCCAAAAATTTAAATTTTCCAGGAGCATAATTCAAAAGCGAAGGTTAATTACAATTTTTTCTCTTGTTGTGTAGTGTAAAAAATACTCCATTGTAACAAGCTAAAAAGCTAGTAGTTTGTGGCTGCTCAATTCTTTTGCGCAATTTACATCCAGGGGTTAAATAAGCGTTGTTTTTCTGCTGTGGTGACAAAACTAAACCGTCTTTTTCACCGCCAAAAAATAAAATTTTCCTGAAGCATAATTCACAAGCGAAGGTTGATTACAATTTTTTCTCTTGTTGTGCAGCGTCGAAAACACGACATTGTAACACGAAGTTTTCGGTTGCTCAATTCTTTTGCGCAATTTACATCTAGGGGTTAATTAAGCGTTGTTCTGCAGTTGTACTCAGTAAAAGAAACTTTGTTTTTCACCGCCACGAAAAAATTCTGTGGGCATAATTAAATTTCCAAAGGGTTTTAATTAAGCCTGTTTGTGCTTTTATATTCAGTAAAATACACAGAGTTTTTAAACGGCACATATAAGTAAATTTTCCTGCCCATTTGTGGAGCGCAATTTATATCCAAGGGTTACCAAGCTTGTTACTGGGTTCATTTGGAGTCAAATACAGGGTGTGTATTTATCATATACAAATATCTTCATCAAACAGTGTCTGTACATTTTAGAACAATCAAAACAGTCCAATGGACCAGCTTACCCCATAAATGATGGCCTCCGCAGGTATCCCGGTCAGAGCAACCCGTATATAGTCCAATAATACAAAAAGGATGATACTGCGGTACCATAGACGATAAAAGCCAAATTTCTTTATTGTAAACAGGATAAAAGCCAAGTAGCCAGACAGAGCATAGCAAAGCGCCCCACAATAAAACGCCGACGCGTTTCAGGTGTATAGCACACCCTTAGTCATGGCAACATGGCTTTTATCGTCTATGGTACCGCGGTATCATCCTTTTTGCTACTTATTGGACATTTTAGAACAAACAGTATGTCAGACAGAGAGGTGGCAGGCTCTTCACCTGCGAGTGGCAGAGGCACAAACATTCTAGGCACAGGTCGCAGCACAGCAAGGGGACGTCGCAGCAGGGGTCATTCGGTGAGGCCACAACTGCCGCTGTCATCTAGCGGCCGTGTGTTGTTCAGCAACCCCATGCTTCTTGATTGGTTGATAGGTTTATCCACTTCCTTCCAGATGACATCTGACAACCCCAGTCAAAAAGCGGTTTGAAAAGTCAAACACAACCCTTAGTTGGCATGGCCGGGAGCGGGTCAGCGGCCCCTCACCTGTCCTCAACCCCCTCTGTCCCATCCGGTTTCCCCTCAGCCGAGTCTACATGTGGTCGGGGTCAGCGCCACTAATACGAGGTGAAAAAAATTGAGGAGGGAGTCAGCAGCTACTTGGAGCGAAAAAATGGGGCCAATTCCCCTGCTTCTTGAGTGGGCGGCAAGTATAGATGTTGAGAGTGGCATGGGAGGTCATTTTTGTGGGGGGTTCTGCCTTGCTCCCAAAAAGTGATGAGGACACAGGACGATGAAAACAAATAATGATGATTTGCCGCCCGCATTTGGGGAGCCGGGTGAGGCAAGGGTTTCCCACGTCGGGAGAAGAGGGGCTCAGCTTGCGCGTCAGCAGCGGCGCCCACAAGTGGGTCGGTCCCCGTGAGTCACGGATAGCAGAGTGGGGGGTGGGGACCCAAAGCGGCCACCGGTAAAAAACCCATTTTGCAGGTCCAAAGAAAGTAGGGCACGGGGGCTCAGCGGGGGCAGGGGGCGGCAGTAGTCACTCAGTGGGGAGCTTGGCGGTAAAATCCGTACTCGGGGGGGGAGTTCTTTCAAAGACACCGGGGGACCCGAATATTTTATATGTAGAATCTGTAGGCAGAAAGTGAATCGGGGCCGGAGCTAACGTTGGCACCACGCCCCCTGCGTCAACCATGCAGGCACCATCCGGGGGGCCTGGGAGAAAGTGCTCAGAGTGGGGGGTTCACCTGCCCCCCCCCCAAGAAACAGCAGCAGCGCCCAGGGGCAGCATGCCATTGAGCCGTCAAGACTCCACCACCTCTCAGAAGGGAACTTTTTTCTTTTGACTCATCCCCCGGTCCCAATCTCCTACTCCCCCGTATCATGAGCCAGCTAGGTTTTGCAAAGAGAAACGTATGCGTCCAACCATCCAAGGGTGCAGAAGCGCCCCATGCCCTTTCCCAAAAGTTTTGGGTGCTGCGTCCCCCCCTTTCCAAAGGGTGGACTCTCACGTTAGAGAAACAAATGGTTTTTCCCGACCGGATGGAGGTTCCAAGCCGAAATTTTTTTTTCCCAAAAGGCTCCCCAACTTAAAATTGTAGAACAGAAGGTGGCCAGTCCTTGACTTTTTGGTTTGTTCCAAGTCACGGAGCGCGACATTTGGGGGCTGAACTACGGTCGGGGCCATACATGTCCCTTTATGGCCCCCTGGGTGAATGTGCTTCCGGCTCAGGGAACCAACAACTTGGAAGGGACGCGCTTTCTCCTACGTTGTCAAAATTTCGGCTCCCGCCCAATGTCCGCCTCCCCCTCCCCCACCCCCACCAAAACCCATCTCACCTCCACAAGTACTGCCCCATCATACCACTTTGTAGGGCACACGTGCCGCATTCAAATGGGGTTGCCTGGCGAACGAATCACACAGGGGAGGGAACTGCTCCCGTCTGCACAAAAAATCGAGTGTCTTTCTCCCCGGGCCCAAAGGGAGGGAAAATGGGGGCCGCGCTGCACCCGGGGGGATGGTCCATGGCCGCAGGCGCATGTTCAATCTGGGTTGTGAAAAAGGGTTCCTGAATCTTTCCCCCGTCTTCAGAACATTCTGAAAATGGCCAGGAAAATGCCATGCACTTATCCATTCCTCAAAGCCAGGAAAACCCCCCTCAATTGCGCGGCAGAACGGCCCCCCCCAACACACTTTTGATAGGAATTCCACCCCTTGGAATTCCAGCCCCCATGTTTTCCGAATGTAGAACAGAAAGGCCCCTTAAAAAATTTTTTGATGACCAGGGGGACAGGAGTACTCCCCTGTGAAAATTTTATGTCAGCCAGGGCAGTCATGCGTGACACCTGCCGTTTGTTGAGGCCATTTTAGGAGGGGACGTTATTTGTCAGTCACCAGGAGCTACGGGATGAATAACGTTCATTCACTGCTTCATGTCCTGGAAGATGCTGAAAAATCTGTCTGGGGGGGGGACTGGAGACGGTGGCAAACTACATCTCGCGGCCACATGAGTCCGGTGGGGACTGAAATGGAGGAGGAGGAGGAGGACATGGGAGCAGAAGCTTTGTCTGGTGAAATGAGTGGTTTTTTCTTACAAAGGTAAACAAGAGAGGAGGAGCAGGAGCAGCTGGAAGAGGTATATTGAGATGCGGAAGACGGGGCAGATGACCCGCAAGCACCGTGGCAGAAATACAGGGGAGATGGAGGCAGGGACCCCCTCGGAGTCACTTGTCAGATGGCCTGCAGCATGCTGATTTCCCTGGCTAGTGACAGCCGAATAGTTAGCATCCGGGAGAGGGATGACTTCTGGCTCTCCCCCCCTATTGGACCCTTGCTCCCGGTCCAAATGGGAGCCTTTTTCCCAGCTATTGAAGGGAGGACAAACTCAAATACTATAGGGAAAATCCTCCGTAGTCAGTTGGCCGCTCCCTAGGGTGCGGCATGTCCCTCCTCTGACAGATCTAAAGGGGGGTTCTTCAGCGCTCACGTATTACTGCCGCGGCTGCGGGAAAGAAGGTGGGGGGGTCGGAGCAGTACCAGCTCCATCAGCAGCAACTAAGTCTGGAGTCACTGATGAGCAGTTTCCCTTCACCCGCCTAGTGAGGAGGGCAGTCGCCAGCCAGCAGCAGCAGGACCTGGAGCAGACCCTGAACCAACAGGTGGTGGCCTACTTGGACAGCATTCTGCCACCCCAGTTAGAAGATTACTGGGCAGCCAAACTGGATGTGTGGCCGCAACTTGCCGAGTTTGCAGTGGAGAAGCTGTCCTGCCCGGCCAGTAGGGGTGGCATCAGAGCGGGTGTTCAGTGCGGCGGGGGGCCATCGTTACCCAAGGAGAACCCATTGTCATGGGAAATGTGGAACGACTGACCTTTGTCAAGACAAAACAGGCGTGGATCGGCCAGGATTCCACACAAAAATGCCTTAGGCGTCAGACTACATCAGCCATGACGCCTCATCCAAACTGTGAGAAATGAGTCTGGGTTCAAGCTACCTGCCTCAGTCACTATTCTGATGCCGCCACCCCCCCTGATGCCCACATCTGCTGACATTTTCCCATCTGCCACCAACCATCTTTACTAGGGACTGTATTGCCACCCCCCCTCTACCTCTGTCATTGTGCCCCTGTCTGACCTCATGCTGCTATTGTTGCAGGTGCCATGACATCCACACTGTGTCATTGTGCCACTATCTGACCTCATGCTGTTGCTCCTGCCACCGTCACCTCCACTGTCATTGTGCCACTCAGTGGCCTACTACTGTTTTGCCACCTCCAGAATGTCCTTTTGCCACTTTCTGACCTCATGCTGCTGCTGCGGTGACCTACACACTGTGTCATTGTGCCACTGTCTGAACTCATGCTGCTACTGTGGCTGCTGCCGTGACCTACACACTCTGTCATTGTGCCACTGTCTGACCTCATGCGCTGTATGGCTGCTGCCGTGACCTACACACTGTGTCATTGTTTCAACTCTGTGGCCTACTCCTGTTTTTTCCACCTACAGAATGTCATTGTGCCACTGTCTGACCTCCTGCTGCTGCTGTGGCTGCTGCTGTGACCTACACACTGTATCATTGTGCCACTGTCTGACCTCATGCTGCTGCTGTGGCTGCTGCCGTGGCCTACACACTGTGTCATTTGTCCCCCCTCTGTGGCCTACTCCCCGTTTTTGCCCCCTCCAGAATGTCATTGTGCCACTGTCTGACCTCTTGCTGCTGCGCCGTGACCTACACACTGTGCATTGTGCCACTGTCTGACCTCATGTTGCTGCTGTGGCTGCTGCCGTGACCTACAAACTCTGTCATTGTGCCACTGGTTGACCTCATGCTGCTGCTGTGGCTGCTGCCATGACCTACACACTGTATCATTGTGCCACTGTTTGACCTCATGCTGCTGCTGTGGCTGCTGCCGTGGCCTACACACTATGTCATTGTCCCACTCTGTGGCCTACTCCTGTTTTTGCCACCTCCAGAATGTCATTGTGCCACTGTCTGACCTCATGCTGCTGCTGCCGTGACCTACACACTGTGTCATTGTGCCACTCTGTGGCCTACTCCTTTTTTTGCCACCTCTAGAATGTCATTGTCTGACCTCATGCTGCTGCTGCTGTTGATGCCGTCAACTCCACACTGTGTCATTGTGCCACTCTGTGGCCTACTCCGGTTTTTGCCACCTCCAGAATGTCATTGTGCCACTCGCTGACCTCATGCTGCTGTGGCTGCCGCCGTCACCTCCACACTCTGTCACTGATGTTGCCACCTGAGCCCTCAGCTTGATTTTTTCCAGCTGTCGCTGCCATGACTTTGTCAGGCTACATTCCCCCTTCAGTTTTTTGGTCAGTTTTACCCTCTTAAGTGCCCAGGGAATTTTATAGTGAAGCGATTATAAGAGCGGCGGCAGTTATGTGCGTGTCATACTAAAACACAACATTGTATGAAGACCAAACCAAGCTCCCTCTGCATATTTAAGCATGGCAGAACATTCTACATCACCCTGCAGGCTATCTGCAGCCTGGAAATAGCTGTTGTTTAACGTAATTCGTCCCGAATTAATTCGGAACAAAGTTATTTTTTGTTGGGAAATTCGGCGAAGTGAGCGAACCAAATTTCGAGAAATTTGCCCATCTCTAAATAGGACCTGTAGTATTGCTGCATTTCAAAGCAGCATGACCCACAGAATTATAAAAATTACTTCTCAGCCACTGTTAAAAGTTGTGAGGGAGAAATGCCACTTAGAAGCCACTTTCTTTTCCAAAAGGCCATGATTATGCTGTATCTCACAGCAACATGACCCCAAAAAATTATAAAAATGACTTCTCAACCACTGTTAAAAATTGTGAAGGAGAAATCCCACTTAGAAGCCACATTTCTGGTCTAAAAGACCATGATTATAGCTGTATCTCACAGCACCATGACCCCAAAAAATTACAAAAATGACTTCGCAGCCCCGGTTAAAAAGTGGGAGGGAGGAATGCCACTTAGAAGCCACATTTATGTTCCAAAGGACCAGGATTATAGCAGTATCTCACAGCAACATGACCCCAAAACCATTGACCATGCGAAAAATTCTACAGATGAAGTGAGTAAATGGAATTTACGGTTTTGTCATGAAACCTTGTGTCTTTTACAGTCCTACAGCAAAACCAGAAAAAAGAACTTTTGGGAACTGAGAATAAAAATTGCAGTAAGAATGATCATTTAAAAAAAAAGTTTTCAAGAGGACCATTTCTGTTTGAAGAGGAATGTGAAGTGGGACCGGCAACTAAATCGGTGACTTCGGCAATTGGGGCCACAACATCATCAGAGATCCATGCTTGTTCTTTCTTGATGAAATTTCAAAACGACCCACATTATCTGGGGAAAAGCCGGATGTGTTTGTTCTGTAATGACCCCTCCAGCTGTGCTGAAGGTCCGCTTAAATATGACGCTGGCTGCTGGGGCAGGACAACACCTCTATGGCGTGGGCGAGCAAGCTCGGGAAATTCATCCATTTTTGGATACCCAGAAGTAAATTGGGTCTGGAACACATCCAAAAACATCGGTGTTGAGAACGCAGATAGTCATGCACCATGATCTTAAGCTGTTCTCTGTGTGTTGTATGTGTGCCCTGCATTACATGCGTTGGTGAGGTGGTAAATAAAGATTCCCAAAGAGGTCACCCATTAGGCTTCTGCAACATTGCCTGCGGGCCGATACGGCTACTTGGACTCTACTGCTGTCACGTCGCTGACGTTGTTCCACCGTAACATTTGAAGAACGTGAAGCAGACGAAACAGATGTCTCCAGTTGATCAGTCAGCAAGGTCTCCATTCCTGCATTTTACTCTCTATTTGGGTGTGGAAGGAAAGTGCTGAGTTTTGTTTTTCTACCGGGGATCCAGGAGGGTGGCCACCCAGTAACTGTTGTTCATTTTGATGGCCTTAATGCGAGGATCATGTTGGAGGAAATGGAGCATCCAAGCACTCATGTGAGAGATGGGGCCTTGATTTCCCAAGCCTCTGTGTCGAGGGGCACTAGCAAACTTATCTTCCTCTTCTTCCTCCTCCACCTAAAATTCACGCCAACCTCTTTCCAAGGCAGGGACGTCGGTAACGTCGGTGTCCAGGAATACCTCCTGCTCCTCCTCCTCTGCTTCCTCCGGCACAGCTTCAACACAGCCCTGACTTGCCTCAGATGATGCACCCTGAGAGCTGAGGCACCACCTTGCACTAGCCCCGGACCCCGAACCATTGCCTAATGAAGACCGATAAAATTGTGAAACTGTCGGGCTTGTGGATTCGACGGAGAGAAAGGCTCCGTGTCTGCATCTGTGCCCGTCACTTCCTCCTTCGCTGGTGGGACCTTATGTTTCAGATTGTCCAACGATCATTCCAGAACTAAAATCACCACAATGGTCATGCTGACAAGGGCATTGTCTGCACTGACCATTTTTGTGGTTTCTTCAAAACTGGCAAGGATGGTTGCAGAGCTCTTTCCCCTGCCTCCACTCGCGGTGGCTAAACCCCCCGAGTTCTGCCCCGCTGCTTGTCCGGCCATGTGTCACTTCGTACTGCGTAATGGCATTGCGCTGCTGCAACAATCGCTGGAGCATGTGGAGGGTGGAATTCCAGCGTGTTGCCACGTCAACAATGAGACGGTTGACGGGGAGACCGAGCTAATGCTACAACGCAGCCAGGCGGGACGAAGCAGGGTGCGATCGGCGGAAGTCCGAACTCAGACCTCGAGCCTTCCTCAGCAGACAGTCCAGACCGGGTAGCGCTTTGAATTCTGGATGACAAGGTTCATGACATGTGCCAGGCAAGGGATGTGCTCCAGCCTACCAATCCTAAGGGCAGCCAGCAGATTTCGACCGTTATCTCACACCACTTTGCCTGGTACAAGGCTCTTGTCACCCAGCCAGCACTCGGTCTCGTTGCGGAGAGCCGTCCACAGCTCCTGACCTGTGTGTGGACGGTCTCCAAGACAGATTAATTTCAACACAGCCTGGTTTCTCTGGGCACGTGATGCCACCAGAAGAGAAAGGGAAAGAACCAGGGGGAAAGAGCCCTGCACCATCCCTGCGGTTTGAAGAGTGTGTGCTGAGCCGAAGAGTCACCGTCACCACCAGAGACATCCACCCAGCTCACCCAGTGAGCTGTCACAGAGCTATAGCGGCCTTGGCCGTGCTTACTAGTCCATGTGTCGGTAGTCAGATGGACTTTTCCCGACACAGATGCAGACAACGCACTTGAAATTTTAGATGACACGAGGCTAGCCAAGGCAGGGACAGCTTTTCTGGCAAAGAAATTCCTGCTCGGCATCTGGTATTGGGGGCAGGCAAGGGCCATGACGTGGCGGAACCCATCAGTGTCCACCAGACGGAAAGGCAACATTCCCAAGGCCAAAAGTCTGGCAATGCCGACATTCAGGCTTTTGGCTTTGGGATGGTTTGGGTTAAAGTGTTTCTTCTGCTCCCAAACCTGGAGCACATTAGGCTGGCTGCTAGACTGGCCGCTTAACGGTGTGCAGGTCAAACTGGTGGAAGGAGGGGTAGGATGGGTCTCTGGTGGTGCTGGTGGTACTCGGGCGATGGTGGAGGCTGAAGAGGAGGCTGATCCTTGCTCATGACTTTGAGAGACATGGGCAGCTGAGGAACGCTTGGTTATGGCAGAGGAGTAGGCGGAGACAGAGGGTGTGGAAGCCCAGGATCGGTGTGTCCTATTTTGGCCAAGTGTTCCCTTAATTTCAACTCATGCATTCGCGGCATGTGACTAGACATGTTGGTGGTGGTTAAACACCTAAGATTTTTCCCTCTACTGATGCGTTAACGGCAAAGGTGGCATATGACAACGCTGGGTGAATCAGAGGCTTGCTCGAAAAAGGCCCAGGCTTGAGAGGTCCTGGACCTTTTCGACGGCAATAAGCGAGGAGCGGTGTTTCTACTGATCGTGGCTGGCGGAATATTCTCAGTGGACTTGTGCAACCGCCCTCTACCTTTTTGAGGCTGGACCCGTACTGACACTACCCCATCGTCTTCCTCCTCGTCCAGTGATGAAGCGCTCACAAGCAACTTCTGCGGAAAAGACCAGGTAGGATCCGCAACGTCGTCAACATCATCATCATCAACACCGGTGACTTCCTCATCCTGACATTCTACATCCTGGAGCTGCGGGCTACAAGCAAGAGGCACTGCCAGTCGCTGCCGACCGCTCGGGATTTGTGGCGACTGACCGGCTTCCTTCTCCTCCTCTGACGGCATCAGCAATTGGGCCTCAGAACAGACAAAATCATCCTCTTTGGCTTCTGACCTCAACCGCATTTTGTCATCAAAGATGTCTTCAGAAAATGGATTATCCACAGAGGTGGATACACGTGTTAACATTTGGGCTGCCTTCGCTTCAGGTTGGATTGATGCTGACGATGATGATGACGAAATTTGTGGCCGTGACTGGGAGGACGAGGAGGTAAGACTGCTGGATGCAGGTTGCATTAACCACTGAAGAACAGATTGGCGACTCTGTTCATTACTGAGATTCATAGGGCACCGACCCAGCGATGACAGGCCTCACGGTCCTGCAACCGACGATCCGCTGGCTTGCGTGTTGTCGCCAGCACTGGAAGGAGCACCTTTTCTCGTACCTCTACCTCCATGTCTTACACCCCTCTTTGCTCGCTTACCACCTGCATTTCACTCCATGTTTAGAGAGATAAAAATGTTAAAAGGTATGGAAGAGTTCTTGACAATCTCTTATTGAAAGATGACAAATCACAGCTATTCTTAAATCCCTCTAATTTACTACAGCTAACTAGGATTAGAAACAGAATTGTTTCTAGCGAATACCTGTGAAATGCGGTTGGTGGGGAAGAACCGTAAGACAAAATTCAACAGTGTTCTTCCTTCAGTCCCAGGGCTTTACAACTGCCCAGTAGGACTAGGAATTGATAGTTTTCAACAAACTATCATACAAGTGCGCTATCTGCGCCAAAAATGAGATTCACCGAGCACAATAAAAACTATTCAAAAAATTACACGGATGAGAAATTGCATTTTTCAAGCAATGGGCACACGAGAACAGTTACTAGAAAATTTTTTGTATCCTAATTTAAGAAAAGGTGGCTCTTTGAACAAAACTGGCTGCACCAAAGTGAATACAGCTATTTAAAAGTTATACGGATAACAAAGGTGGTTTTTGCACCATTGAAAATAACACCAGCAGTTACTAGAAAATTTCTGTATCCTAATTTAAGTACAAGGTGGCTCTTTGAAAAAAACTGGGAGGTACAAAATAAAAGGTACAATTTCACCTCAGGTGCGAGGTGTGCTGGCCAAAAAGTGATAAAAAAATGCCATCTGAATGCAGTTTCAAAGCAGAGTCTGGGCTGCACAATATACACCCTCCACTTTTCAAAGCCAGCCTGTCTGTATGTCTGTCTGTCCACCCCCCCCACCCGCGACTCTACAGCGCTAGATGCTTCTTTAACAATCTCTGTCTAACTAACTAAGAACTGAAATTCTCTAATCTTCCTATACTCTAATGTTCACTGCTAAAAGCATAGTTGTCTGTAGGAATAAAGAGAACTGTGTCTCTGAACTGAGCTGTATTGAGAGAGAAGTAGCACATGTCTTGCTCTAGTGAGAGACACTGAAACACTGATACTGAACAGGAAACGCTGTTCTATGCAAAACGAAGTCATGTGATTTTTTCAGCCAATGACAACCATACAAATCACAGTCATGACGTCGCACACCCAGCCACCCTGCTCTATGCTCTAAGGTGATTTGCTGGCCACCAAAATGACAGAAAGCACCAAAAATGGTGCGATAGTAATAGATTATTAGCAGATTGTCACCTAAAATATCGCGTGATCGGAAATTTCCGATCAACCTAAAAATTGTGCCGATTTCAACTTTGTCGATTATAATCGCTCATCCCTAATTAAAAGGAATTCATTATTTTAGCCTGTGAATTTTTCCCTGTGACTCTTAGAGCCAAATTTTCTTCACTAAGTTATTCCACGTATCCATATTACTGTTATGGATGCTAATTGCAGCTTCTCCTCACCTGTATGGGTATAAAAATTAACCAGAACATCTTCTCCCATTGACTTTAATGGGGTTCGAAGTTTGGTTCGAGGTTCTACTCAAACTCGAACTTTTTAGGATTCGCTCATCACTAGTTATTTTCTACCAACTGTATGGTAGTGATTAGAGATGGGCGAATTTCCCGAAATTCGTTTCGTTCACTTCGCCGAATTTCTCGCAAAAAATAACTTTGTTCCGGATTACTTCGGGACGAATCACGTTAAAAAACAGCTATTTCCAGGCTGCACAGAGCCTGCAGGGTGCTGTAGAACGTTGTGCCATGCTTAAATATGCAGAGGGAGCTTGGTTTGGTCTTCATACAATGTTGTGTTTTAGTATGACATGCACATGATTTGCCGCCGTTCTTAGAATCGCTTCACTAAAAAATTCCCTGGGCACTTAAGAGGGCAAAACTGACCAAAAAAACTGAAGGGGGAATGTAGCCTGATAAAGTCATAGCAGAGACAGCTGGAAAAAAACAAGCTGAGGGCTCAGGTTGCAACATCAGTGACAGATTGCGGAGGTGACGGCGGCAGCCACAGCAGCATGAGGTCAGGCAGTGGCACAATAACATTCTAGAGGTGACAAAAAAAGGAGTAGGCCACAGAGTGGCACAATGACACAGTGTGGAGGTCATGGCAGCAGCCACAGCAGCAGCATGAGGTCAGACAGTGGCACAATGACAGAGTGTGTAGGTCACGGCAGCAGCCACAGCAGCAGCATGAGGTCAGACAGTGGCACAATAACAGTGTGTAGGTCACGGCAGCAGCAGCATGAGGTCAGACAGTGGCACAATGACATTCTGGAGGTGGCAAAAACAGGAGTAGGCCACAGAGTGGGACAATGACACAGTGTGTAGGTCACGGCAGCAGCCACAGCAGCAGCATGAGGTCAGACAGGGGCACAATGACACAGTGTGTAGGTCACGGCAGCAGCCACAGCAGCAGCATGAGGTCAGACAGTGGCACAATGAATTTAGAGGTGGGCAAAAAAAGGAGTAGGCCCACAGAGTGGCACAATGACCCATTGTGGAGGTCACGGCCAGCAGCAGCAGAGGTCAGACAGTGGCACAATTGACATCTGGAGGTGGCAAAAAAAACAGGAGTAGGCCACAGAGTGGACAATGACACAGTGTGTAAGTCACGGCAGCAGCCATAGCAGCAGCATGAGGTCAAACAGTGGCAAAATTACACAGTGTGAAGGTCACGGCAGTAGCCACAGCAGCAGCATGAGGTCAGACAGTGGCACAATGACACAGTGTGCAGGTCACGGCAGCAGCAGCATGAGGTCAGACAGTGGCACAATGACATTCTGGAGGTGGCAAAAACAGGAGTAGGCCACAGAGTGGGACAATGACACAGTGTGGAGGTCACGACGGGCAGCCACAGCAGCACGCAAGAGGTCAGACAGTGGAACAATGACATTCTGGAGGTGTCAAAACCAGGAATAGGCCACAGAGTGGCACAATGACAGAGTGTGTAGGTCACTGCAGCAGCCACAGCAGCAGCATGAGGTCAGACGTGGCACAATGACATTCTGGAGATGGAAAAAAAACGGGAATAGGCACAGAGTGGCAAAATGCAGAGTGTGTAGGTCACAGCAGCACCCCACAGCAGCAGCATGAGGTCAGGCAGTGGCACAATGACATTCTGGAGGTGGCAAAAAAACAGGTGGGCCCACAGAGTGGCACAATGACACAGTGTGTAGATCACGGCAGCAGCCACAGCAGCAGCATGAGGTCAGAAAGTGGCACAATCACATTCTGGAGGTGGCAAAAACGGGAGTAGGCCACAGAGTGGCACAATGACAGAGAGTGAGGTGACGGAGGCATGAGCAACAGCATGAGGTCAGACAGTGGCACAATGACACAGTGTGGGGGGTCACGGCAGCAGCCACAGCAGCAGCATGAGGTCAGACAGTGGGCACAATGACAGAGTGTGGAGGTAGGTGGCAATACCAGTCCTGGAAAAAGATGGTTGGTGGCAGATGGAGAAACTGTCAGCGAGTGTGGCATCAGGCGGGTGGCCAGCATCAGAATAGTGGCTGAGGAGGTTTTTTGAACCAACTCATTTCTCACAGTTTGGATGAGGCGTCATGGCTGATGTAGTCTGACGCTTATGGCATTGGTGTGTGGAAATCCTGGCCGATCCACGCCTGATTTGTCTTGACAAAGGTCAGTCGTTCCACATTTCCCGTGGACAAGCGGGTTCTCCTTGGGGGGAAAAGATGGCCCCGCCGCACTGAACACCCGCTCTGATTTCCACACTACTGGCCGGGCAGAACAGCTTCTCCCCTACAAAACTCGGCAAAGTTGCGGCCCATCCATTTTGGCTGCCCAGTAGTCCAGCGGTTCTTCTAACTGGGGTGGCAGAGTGGCTGTCCAAGTAGGCCCCCACCTGTTGGTTCAGGGGCTGCTCCAGGTCCTGCTGTGCTGCTGCTGGCGACTGCCCTCTCATAGGCGGGTGAAGGAAGCTGTCATCAGTGACTCCAGACTTAGGTTGCTGCTGATGGAGCTGATACTGATTGACCCCCCCACCTTCCCCCAGCAGCGCGGCCTGTAGTACGTGAGCGCTGAAGAACCCTCCGTCAGACCTGTCAGAGGAGGGACAATGCCGCACATAGGCAGCGGGCCCAACTAACTACGGAGGATTTCCCTATAGTATTTGAGTTTGTCCTCCCTCTCAATAGCTGGGGAAAAGGCTCCCATTTTGGACCGTAGCGAGGGTCCAATTTTTGGGGGGAGAGCCAGAAGTCATCCCTCTGCCGGATGCTGACTATTCGCTTGTCACTAGCCAGGCAAATCAGCATGCTGCGGGCCATCTGCACAAGTGACTCCGAGGGGCTCCCTGCCTCCATCTCCCCTGTATACTGGCCACGGTGCTTGCGGGTCATCTGCCTCGTCTTCCTCATCTCCATCTACCTCCTCCAGCTGCTCCTGCTCCTCCTCTCTTGTCACCCGGGTAGAAAAAACCACTCATTTCACCAGACAATCTTTTTGCTCCAATGTCCTCTCCTCCTCCTCTCCATTTCAGTCCCCACTGGACTCATGTGGCCGCGAGATGTAGTCGCCCACGTCTCCGTCCCCCGCCCAGAAAGATTTTTCCGCATCTGTTCCAGGACATTTAAGCAGTGGAGTGACGTTATTCATCCCGTAGTCCTGGTGACTGACAAATAAAAGTGGCCTCTCGAATGGCCTCAACAAACGGCAGGTGTCACGAATGAGCTGCCACTGGGGTGACATCAAAGATTTCACAGGGGAGTACTCTGTCCCCCTGGATCATTTAAAAATCTTTTGGT